>NKCK01000353.1:0-27263 GCA_003946995.1 Fusarium oligoseptatum
TCTTAATTAATATATCTTAGTTTTTACCTTTATATATATTAGAGGTATTTTTTTTATTATTTTATTTATCTAGGCTAAATATAATTATATTACACCCCCCACTCGTGACCTATAAAACAGGCTTTTCTTTTTGTTTCTGAATTCTATAATGTTTGGCCATGTTATTGCCACATAGTAAGGTTGGATGAGGGCATCGGCTTTCGGCCGATTTGGGTGTGAAGGAGCCAGTTGGTTGTGTTACGGCTGTATTATTTGTATTGAGTTGTCTCAAAGCGCGCAAGTGCAAGAGCAAAATGACCAGGTTCTCCGCGTCAATCTCGCTAGTCAAGATATTGCACAGCCACCTCCACGTCACATCCGGTAAAGTCCCTTGCGCACGGATGAGCTTGATTGCTTCACTAGCTTGTTTATCGGCGTGCTACCACAATGAGTACCCGCTATCTATAACTACGCTTGGACACGGCCCATTTTCCATCAAGACACCAACAAGCACACATTCCGTGATTTGCACTGCCTCCGTACCATCTTGCACAGCCAACCATCTGTTCCATTCTTATCTCTTTGACAAGACGCTATGGAGAAACAGAGAACCGAGGAGTCCTTCATCAGCGATGTAGCAGCTGAAAGTGAAGTTAGGAACACTGATCCGAAAGAAATCAGGAATTGGCGTGTTTATGTTTATTGCATCGGTGTTTGTTTCGGCGCCGTTGCACTTGGGTATGTCACCAGTATCCTGAATCCATTTCATGTCATGTCATGTCATGTCATGTCATGCGAGTAATGAAAACCATGAACCAAGCTTACAATTTGGAAGTTATGATGTCTCTGTAATGGGCGGTACATTGATTCTCCCCTCTTTTGAGAATGAGTTTGGCCTGAATAACAAAAAGCCAGAAAGCAGTTGATGATTTGACTTCCAACATCGTCTCCTGCTTTCAGGCGGGCATGTTTTTCGGTGCGCTTGCTTCTCATCCCATCTCGGACCGCTGGGGACGCAAGTGGTGTATGACAGTCGCTGTCAGCGTCTTTCTGATCGGCGCATCCATGCAGACAGGTTCCCCTGGCCTCGTTGGTCTCATCATGGCTGGTCGAGCTGTCGCAGGACTCGGTATCGGAGCGGCAGCTCCCGTCATTCCAGTGTACGTACAAATAATACTCTAACCCCTCATAAATAGAATGGGTTTTGGTGACTGACACATCGATCGTTGAGATATATCGCTGAGGTAGCCCCGCCTTCGATTCGCGGCAAGTTGATCGGCTTTTTCGAAATCGGCTCCCAGGGCGCCCAAATGCTGGGCTTTTGGGTCAACTACGCCGTTAACAAGACCATCAGTCCCGATAGTATGTCATCCATGTCTAATTCCCCTTCAGCGGCTAACACTCAGTTCCTTTCAGTCAGCGCTCAGTGGAGGGTCCCACTAGGCCTCCAACTGCTCCCCGGTGCCATCCTGTTAGCCGTGCTACCGCTCTGCCCCGAGTCACCTCGATGGCTTTGCAAACAAGACCAGTGGGACAAGGCCGAGAAAAATAATGTGCGATATCCGTCAGCTCCCAATCTCTCATCCTTATGTGGCTAAAGAGCTGCGTGAGATCCGTGCCGAGGTTGAGTTTGAGGCTCACCTGAATTCTATTAACCCCGGATTCAAGGGCAAGCTCAAGGACCTTTTCAAGAAGGGCATTCGGAACCGTCTGGCGATTGGCCTGTGCCTTATGATGTAAGACCCCTACATGCATGAAAACCCAAGGATTACCGCTTACACGGCACAGGTGTCAGAATATGACTGGCGTCAACATCATCACATATTATTCACCTCGCATCTTTGCGACCCTGGGCATCCAATCAACCGATCTCAAGCTCTTTGCTACTGGGTTCTACGGCGTAGCAAAAACGATTGGCATGATCATCTTCTCCTTCTGGGTCGCGGATCACCTAGGCCGTCGCAAGGGACTGATCTGGGGAGCCTTTGTTGGAGCTGTACCTATGGTATGTGGCCTTATTCACAGTTTATCAGGATTTCTCTGACCAGATAGCTCTACCTTGGTGGATATGTTATGAAGAATGACCCTGAAGCTAAAGCTGCCGCCGGAGAAACAAATATGTCAGGCTGGGGTTATCTGGCCATGGTGTGTGTCTATCTTTACGGTGTCATCTACTGCGCTACCTGGCAAGGCATCACATGGCTGTATGCCTCAGAGATCTACCCACTCTACCTTCGCTCACTTTGCATGGCCTTGACAATTGCTGATGAGCGGCTGTGGTCTTATGTGGTGTCACGTGCAACACCTTATATGATTTCCGACATTGGCTACGGCAGTGAGTACTTGCGATTCCCAATGGCTCTTCATAATTACTGACCCAATAGCTTATTTCTTCTTCGGTGCCTTGATGGTCTGTATGGGCTTCTGGGCTTGGTGGTGTATCAGAGAAACCAAGGGGATCCCGATCGAGGAGATGGATGCCCTGTTTGGAGCACCTCACGCCGCCGAGATTGAAGACGACTTCAGAAAGAAGGAGGAGGCTTAATCTATCACATATCGCAGTTTTGACGCTCATTTCAAGGAAGCAAGTTTTGTACTGGCCTGTTTGGGCTGGTTTCGACGTTCACTATTATGAACAGGTGTCAACTATCATCCGGGGCTCTCGTTTAGTATCTATCTACCTTGGGTGTGTAGGAGAATGATGGGAGGGACTTATACATTGAGCTGTTGATGGGTATATGCAGATTGTCGAGATGGTTTTTGCAATGAGAATTTTCAGGGTGGGCTTACCTGAAGTTCGCCGTGGATAGTGATTTATAACCCAATGAATGTCCTGATTGCTGGTTGGTTGCATGCTTTTTGATGTAATAAGTAGTTTCATTTTCATTACACCTAAAGAGCAAAGTGCATAACACAATCTGTCCAAACTTGTTAGCTGGCAACAACTACGGCGATGTGGCCAAATACTTGTCTTGGAAAGAGCAACTTTATCCTGTCTGAGCATTATATCCGTGACGACATCTCTTATGGTTTTACAACTGAGATTTATCCATGGAAATTTACATCTAGTATTCTAACTCAAAAATGTTCATTGAAACCTCAGGATAGAAGCCGTTTGACCTCTAGTTCTACCGCGGTTGTGAGTGTTTCGGTAGTTCCTGTGCCGCCCAAATCAGGTGTGAGATCTCGTTCCTCCTTCAACACAAGACTGATTGCTCCACGAACAGCCTCTGCCTCTTTCTGGTAGCCTTGAGACTCAAGAAGCAAAGCACCGCTCAATACAAGTGCCAAAGGGTTAGCAATGCCCTTCCCGGCGATGTCTGGAGCAGCACCGTGACAAGCTTCGAACACAGCAACCCCATCACCGATATTGGCTCCGGGGGCCAAACCCAAGGATCCTGCAAGACCAGCCGCAAGGTCTGAGAATATGTCTCCATACTGGTTAGACGTGACGATGACATCAAAACGCCGCGGATCGCGCACGATTGTGTAACACGCGGCGTCGATCATCATGTCATCGGCCACAATGTCGGCATACTCCTTGCTGACTTGCTGAAAGCACCGGAGGAACAGGCCATCGGTATGGTTGAGAACATTGGCTTTGTGAAGGCAAGTTACTCTCTTGCGCCCCTGTTTTCTCGCATACTCAAATGAGAACCTTGCGACCCGAATAGCTGCGGCTCGCGTGGTCAACTTGATGGCCTCTGCCGCCACATCGTCCCCAATCTTATGTTCAAGGCCAATGTACACGTCTTCAGTGACCTCCCGCATTATAACGACATCGAGGTCTTCGTGACGGCCTGATACTCTCGGGAAACCTTTGATCGGTCGGGGGTTCACGAATAAGCCTAATTCCCGTCTAATGGCGTTGTTAAGTGACGGGTAGGTTATCGAAGAGCCATCATTCTGGACACAGCTAAGGCGCCCCTCCAGCTTGTTGACAATGAGTGGTGCTTTGATAGCCAGGCCGATATCTCGGACTTGTTTGACTGTGGCGGGCGGAAGCGGATGTCCGTATTTCTCAACCGCTTCGTCCGCTATGGCAACTTCTTCCCAATCAATGGGGATCCCAGTTGCCTCAATCACGCGTTGCGTCGCTCGTGTGATCTCAGGGCCGATCCCTTGTCCCATGATGATGCCGACACGCATAATGTTTGTGAAAGGTGGTGGGGGGGGCCTGGTGGCAATGCAACAGGGCTGGGGCAGGGCTGGGGATGATGGTCTGAGGTAGCTATCCAAGAGATGAGGTGAATCTTGGTGTATCTAGGGAAGCATAGTTCACAAAGAAGCTATTGTTTGAGATTTATAGGATGTATTAAATCGCAATTTCGAACGAGGGACGGCATCGTGCCGTAATGCCGAGGCCAATTACCCCTGTTTCGGCTTATGCCGATGGACGTCCTAGCTACGTTGCCGATTGTCGGAGCGCCGGCCGGGAGGGAAGTTCACGACACACCGAGTCATCTTCGCTAGCCTTAAACAGCGGACAGTTGACAGCAACTTCCCTAGGATTAAAAAAGAAATCTAATATAAGGATAGTACTATATTACAAACCCTAATTTATGTTATACACCTATTCTCTTACCTGTCTTGTAATATGTGATTAGGAGTAAAATAACCATTGCCACACTAAAAAGACATCAAGCCCGCTATGATAGTCCAGCCACGATGGTAAAAGGGCAAGTCGTCTGAACGGAACAGTTGCCCACCAATAATGCCAGCACAATTTGCCGCCATAATAAATAACGCCTATTTCCCGAATCAGCTTTGTAACAGTCATTCTCGGGTTGATCTTGTATCATCTATCATACCATTCGAATGGCTCTGTCCTCGGGACGTGGGGCATTGATCGAGAGCCAGGAGCCATTGACAGAGTCTGGCGTAATTAGCATGGAACTCGCTTTCTAGTTGATCTCACTTACGCCACCAACTGCAAGTCGCTGCTCCCATTGTTAGGATTCCAAATTTGAGACTTGAGCTCGAAGTGTCTGGCAGACACTTAAATGCCACCATGAAGGCCCATTGGCAGGTGACCCCAAACAGCACGACGAGACCTCGTCGACCTGTCTTGTCCCTTTGGTTTCAGTTAGCATTTCAATGTTTCTTTAGGTTCGTCAATCAAATACTTACGCTGCAAAGGCCGCGACCACGACGAGAAACACTGATATCCACTGCCCTACTGAAACCAAAGCGTTGGCCTGTAGTCTGCCATATCCGAACGAGGCAACGATAGTGGGTGCATAAGACCATAGGGCTGTCGTTGGGGCCAGACCAGCCATGGCGAGAAAGATGTGTAGCAAAACTTGGAAATTGCCGAGCTATGATAAGAAAGGAATGAGCATACATTACCCTTGAATTTATGGGAAAGTTTCTTTACCGTAGAGAGAATAGTCGAGCCGCGTACGCTGCGACTCTTTAACTCCTTGGACGGATCATCCAGCAGAACACGCTGCTGCAAGATGTATATTTCTCGCTCATCGAAAAATCGTACGGAAAATAGCGAAACAGGGTCGCTAGGTAATCCTGGGAATAAGCCGATAAAAACCAAGCCGGACAGGACTGTCATGATTCCTTCGATCTTCATCATCGGTTATCCCGACTTCAACTATAATAAAGAACACATTTCCAACACATCATAGCATCATATCCCAATGCTAACACAGTGGCCTTTTTTAAGCCTTTCGGCCACCTGCAGCCGCAGGAGTCGAAGACTCATAGACTGCCTATCTACATAGGTATTTAACTGCTCTAACCTCCGTACGAGAAACAAGAGAGAATTGCCATTTCCCACCTTACCAACTGCAATCCCTAAACAACACGTCTTTCAACACGATGCCAAGAACCACAGTCAACATGATTCCTTCAATCTGTGTTTTCCTTTGCATCAGAAAAGGTCTCCAACAGGGAGTGAAGGATGCTTGTGGAAGATGAAGCTTACAATAAACATCCATTGCCAGCCAGCCATTCCGCCAGCTCCTCGCATGTGGAGGCTAAAAGAAAGGTAGCAACATGTCAGTATTAGGCTCGACTAGTGGTAAACAATGTTCCAGGGAGTCGTACATGCCGTATGCGATCAAGCCGCCGCAAGCTTGAGCAATACCATTCCCGAGAAAGAAAAATCCGAACCGACGGCTAATTTCGGAGTTCTTGTACCACATTGACAATGTGTAAAGGCTTCCTGGAATGAAGCCCGATTCGAGGAACCTGTATTGCACAGTAAGACAAAGTACCGATGCGAGATGACAGGCACCTTCCGTACCCTAGCAAGAGTCTCGTCGTGAGAAAAGCTCCGAGGCCTTTCTGCCACGCTTGGAAAAGAGAAGTAAGCCCCCTGTTTCAGAAGCACTTTAGTATAGAAAACAAAATAGGCTCGGAGAGCGAACAGGATGTATTATGCACTCACCATGCAAGTATCTGAACGCCAATCCAGATCTTGGGTCCAATGCGATATAGGACGACGTTGCTGGGTATCTGTCGGGCGAGCGTCTCTGGTTAGTTGGTGATCCAAGCGATTTTTTTAATCACCTGCACCCCTTGCAAGAACAACCAAGTCTGAGGTGACAGACATCATCGCCACTAACCTCAAGAAGAACAATTCCTGCATTTAGCAGCTGTTGTCCCACATTGAACCAGTTCTGTGTGATGCCAACGTCGAGAAGGAAGTTGTCCGTCAGGGCGTTTCCACTGGTCACTGTGAGTCCCTCGCAATCTGTTAAATCGAACACTGGGTCTTCTCACATGTTGGCACGATCCAGCTGAAAGTTGAAGAAGCATAGTATCAAGATACCTAGAACTATGGTGTCAAGTCTGTGGGGGAAAAGAAAAAGAAAAACATGTCAGCATCACCAAATCCTTGTGCACAACGGGGTAACGCGAGTCTCCAAACAACTGACTTTCGTACAAGACGTCGTTCCTCAGTTGGGGACCAGGTCTCTTGGGCCTCGTCCTGGCTTGCGGAAATCGGCTGCTGTTTTTCTTCGTTAGATTGTGTCAACGACATGATGGCGCAAAGGGCAAGTCAGTGTATTAGGGACTTTTACAAGAAGAAACGATGATTTGTTTATATGGCCCAACGGTTCGAAATTCGTCTTTTTAATAACAAGTGGCTGTGGCTTTCCTTCTACCATTCTGTACCCGCTCCGCTTGCTTGACGTGCTATATTGGAGCAATCACGGCATCAAGATCGAATAGATAAGGAGAGATAACTCTAGCTTGACTAGGTCGTGAATTTCCTATCTTATCGACGGGCGAGGAGCGGGGAGCGGCGGAGTTGAATACTCGGCCGAGATGGAGACTCAGGCATGCTCCGTCAACAGCCAGGCAGATCACGAATCGCCACAAATTTCCTAATCCTAGTCCAACGAGCTTCTAGCTGAGTTGTCCCAGGCTTCAACTATAACAAAGAACACATTTCCAATACATGATAACATCACATCTCAATGCTAACACAGTGGCCTTTCCAACGAGATAGTCGTTGTGCATGAGCTTGAGGTTGATTCACCTACTTGTTTTTAGCTTTTAAACCTACAGCCAGCTTCGAAGTTTATTTCACTTCCTTCTACTTACTCAATCAATTCCTCGTCTCGATAAACCTAAGGCTCACAGCCATGGCACGCGGGTTATGTAGCACGGTCTTAGCGGTTCTGCTTCTACCTTTTATGGCTTTGGCAGACGGCTCTTATCGTAGCAGGCCCGACCTTTCTCCGCCACACCTCAACATCACAATCCCATGCCAGGGGAGGTGTGAAAGTGGATTCCTTTTTGTCGCACCCTTTACTAGTTTCGCAGATCCAGTTGACCATGGACCACTTCAGCAAGGGCCATATATTCTCACAGATACTGGCGAGCTCGTCTGGTCTGGCTACACCTACTTCTCGACGTGGTCAGGTAATTTCCAGGCCGCTCGATGGAAGGGAAAGGACGTGCTTTTCGCCTTTGAGGGTGCCCACAACAGTCTCCATGGTCATGGACATGGCCACCATACCTTCCTCGATCAAACCTATCAGAATATCCGTGAGCTAAGAGCCGGTCACCACTTGCTTTCCGACAAGCATGAATTCATCGTGGTCAACGAAACAACGGCGCTATTCCAAATCTATCATCCAAAGCAAATCAATCTTACCCCTTACGGGGCGGTTGACGGACAAACGTGGATAGTTGATGCTAAGTTTCAAGGTGAGCCATTCCGGCTTTCCTCCCAGTTGCGTGTACTTACATCTCAAAACAGAAATGGACATCAGCTCCGGGGATGTCCTTTTCGAATGGAGCAGCCTTGACCACATCTCTCCAGATGAAACTGCGCTGCCATTGCCATTAGGACAAGCTGGTATCGGCTATAACAGTTCGACTGCTTGGGATTACTTTCACATAAACTCAATCGCAAAAGGGGACGATGGAAACTACCTTGTTTCGGCAAGACATGCCTCAACGATATATAAGATCAATGGCACTGACGGTTCCATCATCTGGCGATTAGGAGGCAAGGCTTCGGATTTTGAACTAGGGCCGAATGTCACCTTTGGCTTCCAACACCATGCTCGTTTTTCTTCCTTGGGGTAATGAGACGCACGATTTTTATTTCCCTTTTCGACAACTCGATCTATGGCTCAGAGTCCGCTGGCGGTGGAAACAAAGAAGTACGTTTGTACCCATACTCCAGGGGAAAATACATCATGTTGGACCATGATTCTAAGAAAGCCACATTGGAACTTGCATTCCTTCCTCCGGACGACCCTATCTTGACCAAGTCACAAGGCTCGCTGCAGAGACTTCCACAAGGGAACGCGTTGATCAACTGGGGCTCCGAAGGCCAGATCACTGAGTATACCTCAGATGGCGAGGTCGTCTTTCACGCCTTTCTAGATAGTGGGTTCCTTCAGGACAACCTACAAAACTACCGGGCATTCCGATACCACTGGACTGGTAGTTCCCCCGAGACACTGGCGGTTTTTGCAGAGGAAGTTCAGGACCAGCAAGTTGATGTCTATGTGAGCTGGAATGGAGATACGCGGACCCGTGAGTGGAAGTTTGAGTGGGACGAGCACACCAGATACGGCTTGACTACCAGATCAGTCAAAGCCACGCGTGCCGGGTTTGAGACCATCAAGAGGCTTCCTACCAGTGCTTCAATCATCAAGGCGATCCGAGTTACGGCTGTTGATTCGGATGGCAAAGTGTTGGCCGTGTCGGAAGATGTCCGGTCCGTTCGTGCGTACTGGTTAGATTCAGAGAAACAAGTGCTGGGGCGAGAGAGCCAGCAACTAGTTCTTGGAGAAGAGCTATAAGAAACTCAAGTGCACTCATTATCATGTAGTATCAATGCATGGTGGTCTTTTTCGAGATACGATTGTTCTCATCGACGACAATCAGCATCCAAATAGTCGCTCAGATTAAGCACCATCTAATCTGAGAAAGTCAGAAGCACGATTACACATCATTGGGAATTTAATGCATGGAGTGTTCGGCCCCTTGATAGGATTCTTTCCGAAAGCGTTTCAACTGTCTTGGACAGCAGTGTGAGCTTCAACTAATTTTTGCTGATGTGCCCCTCCATTCAATGAGCCACACCCCCTCAAGTCCACAGTGATCACGCGATGTTAGGGGAAAAGAAAAAGAAAAAGGAAGAAAGACATGTTTCTCATAGATATAAAATGAAGTTGCTGGCAAATTTGTGTATTGTCACTCGTCCGAAGGAAACATTCGTTTTCATTGAGATGTCGCGCCTGACACCTTAAAAATATTAATTTATGGTTTTATCTTGAATTTAAACTTGAGTAGTTGTCAAGCTTATAGTTGCCGAAAACGTTGAGGGAAAACAGTCCCTGCCCCCGTCAAATTTTTCTCGCAAATGAACCTCGAGTCTTGGTTACTCTTGAGGCCAATGATCAACATTATCAATCTTATGGAGAATATGTGCGAAAAATCGAGTTTAAGCTCGATGGCTTTGATCGCTGGACTTGCATCAGTCACTACCGTTCTGACTTGACGGATCAAACTTGGGAATCAACCGAGTAGCGTTGAGATCTACACTTTAGAGAGGACAGATCATCATAGTTCAACACTACTTAACATCTCCCTCCAAAATCATCCTCTTTACTATAGTTCAGGAACCGCTCGAAGGCAGCAGCCTCGGACAGTGTTAGCCTCTACCACCAAGTCTATTATGAAGGCGCTCTTACTGACTCTTCACAATGCGGCCTGCAACAGAAACTGACAGTCAAAGATGGCAGGCCTGAGAAAGATGCTGGACCCATGCAGGATAGGCTCAGCCGTAGACTAATCACACAAAGCGACACATCTGCGGCACTTCATAGCGCTTTTCATGGCGTCTTTCAGGGCTGCAAGGTTGACTTTGTTGACATAGTTCACTGATCGCAAGCTCTGAGCCCTTGGCTTCAACAGGTCCTGGTATGGTCTTATGTTTCCATAATAGGGACTGGACCAAGTGATGGCGACATCGACGAGGACTGTGAGCAGCGAAGAATGTTTGTCAGCTCTATCCGAAAACCTGTCTTCGCGCCGTTATTGCCTGTGGTACTAACATGAAGTGCTGTTTTCAATGTGCTCTGGATATAACCCTGCGAACATGGCAAGCTCATCCCAAGTAGGAAGTCGGGTTCCATAATAGTCGTTGAAGAGTTTCGAATAAGGACTGCCTATGCGGGACACTTGATCGTGAAAATGTTGGTCAGGGATGTACTGGTTAGCACCGTTACCAACCAAGGCTGTTTCGGGCAACAGTTAGTGAAAGGCCCAACTGTCCGCCCCTCGTTTCTTGACGTACTAATGTTTGGGAAATCGGCGTTCAAAGCGATCTTCGCTGCCTCTGGGTCGGACTTCAGGTTTATCTGTGGCACAAAAGAAAGAACAAAGACGTCAACTGCCGGCTCACGACGCAGGGTCATTAATGGAGGGGCTTACGTCTGAATTGAGGTCGGCCAACGTCTTCGATCCGGTAACCTGGAGCATCATGACATCGACGTAACCACCCATCACTACCAATCCTTTTGCCAGCGAAGCAAATTCGGGATCCATTCGCGTGGCGAGGGCGATGTTGGTCAGAGCGCCGCCACTGTACAGAAGAACCTCGCCAGGATACTTACGAACCTGTTCGACCATCCAAGCTGCGGCGTACTCCCCAGCGAGTGTAGTGTTAGGCACACCTTCCTTGAAAGCCGCCGGTACAATTCGGCTTGGATCGCCCGAGGATGGGTCTCTGCCGGAGGCTTCAGCGGTGGCGTTGTATTCTTTAAAGACGCCTTGCTAAAACGCGGTTATGAATAGAGTTCGTCACCATGAGCGATAGGAGCGCATCAGGAACTCTTACAAAAGGAAGGGCCCCATAAAGCATCTCCCACGCCTGAAACAATTCAGGGGTGTTCAACAGAGGATAGTCGGCGCCCTTATGAACTGGAATGCAAGACATGCCACCTATCTCGAGAAGCGCCAGGGCGTGCAGGCTAGCCTGCCGAGACCAAGTGTTGGCGGTGTCACCAACTAGACCGAGCACTTCCCATCCGGCATCGATCGCCAGGAGGAAAGTGATGTAGGCGTTGAGGTTCCAGTCGTTGTCAATGATAATTTTGGGCGCCGTAGCCGCCGCCGCTGTTTGAGCGACAACACTGCCGATGGTGAGGATGAAGCGAGCATGCATTTTGTTTGTTTCAGTTGATTCGTGTCTGCATGATTGTGAAGACCGGCCCTGGAGACCCGAGTGTTTAAACAGGCCAAGAGGTTCACTCCTGGCCTAGGCCTAGATTGGCCTGATGGCTAACCGGCGAGCTATTGACTAGCTCTTTCTGACCTCGCCTTGTGTGCGAAGCAGGTTTTGGGCCTCGACAAGCCCATGGGTAGAGTTCAGAAGGGCACACGGGAGGTGATACACACAGGGCAACAGGTCAAAAAGAGCTAGCTACCCTAGCGGAAATTGCATCTAGACCCTTCACTAAAGATTAGTCAACTTCAGTCTAGATGCGACCTCGGCCGAGATGCAACCTCGTCCGAGATGTAACCTTGTCCGAGAAAGCCCGTCCGAGAAAACACCTCGTCCGACGTTTCCCCCCGTTTCTTCTCGTCCACTCCCACGACTTGAGAACTTTCACTCCAAAATACAGGCCAAGCTATACAGCTGAGTCGCGCGACGATTTGACCATGAGCTCCAAGCCTTCCCCACGTGTATCTCAGCGACAGCCCAAAGCCTGCAAAGGTGGGACGATCCCCGGTCCCGAATTCTCACGTGGCTGACATTGGTCGCTCCAGAGTGTACAAGACGCAAGATCCGCTGTGACAAGCGGAACCCTTGCACTGCATGTGTTCAGCGATCCAAAACTTGCACGCGCGAAATTGTCCGTGTCAGCAGGGCAGACACGGTCCACCGCCAAGAACTTGCCTTTCTGAAATCCCTAGCCGAGAGTCTAGAGTCGTCCAGAGATGCTGATTCAGCCATCGCCTCAATCTATGAACGGATCAGCCTCCTAGAGCATGGCTCACCTTCAACCGTCACCCGCGTGCCAGCATCTTCTCCGTCAAGTGATCGAGACCAAAGCACCCCGACAGCAGTAGCATCGGCAGCAACAACGGCCATTCTACCAGAAGCCTCCCAGTGTCCAACCAATGCTTCTTTTATAAGCGAACACGACGACCAGGATAAACATGCCTCCAAGATCCGGTCAATGGAATTTCTCGCATGGGGACGTCAGACCGAGACCTGCTTCCCACACCGACGCTGCCAATGCCGATCTGGACGCCCATATGCTCAAATGGCCTCCATTAACGCGGACCCCGGTTGGTCCGGAATTCAAAAAACGCCCTATCAACTACCACAGATGGCGCGTATTCCGAAAGATCAGGCCAAGCTGCTGGTTCATTTTCATCTCAAACAGATCCAATGGCATCACAATGTCTTCCATGCACCAACATTTCTTGCTCAGTGCGAAGAATACTGGGCCGACGGCACGGTGCACCACCCCTTGTGGATAGCCCTGTACCTATCGGTCATGTCGGTTGGTCAACCGCCTCCACGTCCCTTGACGAATCTACCAAGTCTTTGGAATGACCATTTTGGTGCAGGTATCTCTGTGGACAGCCCTCAACGCCGCCTCTCTTACCTCGCAACTCGGGCTCGACGAGGCCATGGTGGGCCGTCTTTTTCGAGCGATGGTGCAAGTCCTGAACGACCAATGCTTCATGGAAAACCTGTCATGTGGGAATATACACACACCGCCGTTGATTTGAGATGGCAAGATATAGTGGTTGCTAACGCGAGTGTTGCCAGTGTTTTCGATTCAGGCCATAGTTCTCTCAACGAGGATAGCGCACAACCTTGACTTTAGCGATTTCAATGCGATTCTTGTCGGCGCAGCCATCCGCATTGCTCACTGTCTTGGGCTGCACATGATTCCTGACACCAGGGAAGCTCGAGTCACTGACAATACAGACCAGTGGTATGCCGTCGTGGAAGCCGAAGTTGGACGGCGCTGCTGGATGCAGTTGGTTATCCAGGACTATTTCCAGATACCTTTTACGCAAACGTACGGTATGTGTGTTGTCTGCTCCTCCGCGGATCCCTCCGCATAGCGGGAACCAGGGAATCGTGTTAACAGTGACTCTTCGTCCTGTGTAGTAATCAATCCAGCTCATTGCATAACCGAGAGGCCCAGCAATTGTCACGACGAGGACATGCTGGTACTGGACGACCAGATACCAACCATCAATTCCTACATACGGACACTGGGTCGCATTGCCTCTCTCATACCTGCCACGTTGGATGAGATGGGACCAGCCAAATCCCGGCTCACGCTTTTCCAAGCTCACAGAAAGATCCTTTCTTTGGAAGCCGCTTTCAACGATGCCATGAATAAGACCCCAAAATTCTTCTTCCGAGACTACACCAGTAACGACACCTCACCTTCTTGGCTCCCGGTGGCTAGAAGAAGCCTGGCCATCAGTGCCTCTGACAAGATCATCATGATACATCGTCCTATTCTCTTTCACTCATTTCGAGAACCCGCCCTCGCCCGTTCTCGCAGAATTTGCACCTCTGCAGCCATGACCATCTTGCGAGAGCACGAAGCCGTCTTTGCAGAGAAATGCACTCCGCTCTGGACACACTCGGCTTTTTGCGTGACGGCGGCCATTGTCCTTGGACTTGAGCTACTATTTCGTGACGCACACATGGATCAGAACGCGATCAAGCTTCGGAGCACCCTCGCAAACACGGCCGTTCGACTGAGAGGCTGCAAGTGCGATGTCATTGCTGCAAGGGGAGCGGCTCTGATCGCCACGATGCTGAACGTGGAGGAGCAACTCGTTCTCAGACTCATGCGGCAGCCCGTCCAAGAATCATCATCTGCACGAGCACTCCAACTTGAGCTTGTAGAAGGGATGATCGAGAGCAACGAGATATTGGCACAGTTTCTCACCTTGAGCGTGGGACATACCCCCTCGTCACCCAGTCACGTCGACAACACTCAACAAATTGATGGTTTAGATGACCTTTGGCTGGCTCAAAACAGCTTTGTCGAAGGCGACAACCAAGAATTAGCTCATTGGATACAACAGCTCGAGTATCCCTTTGCTGATTTACAATGACATAGTACTGGTCCCTATTTTTGCTCATGTCTGCGCACACATTGCTCCAACATCTGCAACAGCTCCTGTCTGCGATGTCCGTCAACCCAGCTGCCTTGAATCGAGTTCCGAGCTATCACTTCCCATTCCGGGATGGACAAGTTGAACGACTCTTGCAGCGCACAAAAATTGTTGAGAATGTAACCCCGGAAATAGGCGGGATCGTCACTGTTGACGCTAAATTTGACCCCAGAATCCAAAAACTGTCTAATTGGAAGATCCCCAATATCTTTGACGACCTGGAGACAAAGATTACTCAATGGACACACGGTGAGAAGGATCTCCTCGTTGATCACGCGTGTCATCAGCGCCATATCCTCGACAAGACGAATGCCGTGGTCAATGCGTTGGGCGTGAAGGTCATCTAGAGCTCCTCTGATGTAGGAAGGGTCTCCTTCTTCGCCTCCATGCGCAGTTCTGTAGATTCCACGCGATTCGGCCTCTCTGTAGATGTCCTTGAAAAGCTCTGGGCGGAAGCCAACCTCTGACGAGTCCAAGCCGACGGCCGTGATCACCCTATCTTGGCCATTTTGGGCATCCAAGTAGCCGCCAGCAATGGCAGATTGCATGGTCTCAGCGGCATATTTTACAGGGAGATGTCTCAAGAAACACATGATAAGACGACTGGTCAAGTCCAATTCGCGTTCGGCACGATCCTTGGCTGCTTTGAATCCCGCAACTACCGTCGCGAAAGGAACCCCGCGAGACGTGTGGCTCTGCGGATCGAAAAAGACTTCCACGTGTTTCACGCCATCACGATGGGCGGTGGTGAAGTATTCCCAGGCCAGCATTTCAAAGTCATCCTGGTGCACAAGAACTCGCATGGCGCGATAGTGACACTGCAAGAAGTCCTCCAGGTTGTCAAAGTGCTCGTATCGTTTGGCAAGTGACTCGGGGGATCTGTATGCCGGGTCCACATCCGGGCTCGGTAGGTCGATGTTATTTTTGAAAGCAAGAGAAAACAGCAAATGCGGTGTGAGGCAACCCTCCAAGTGGAGGTGATGCTCGCATTTTGGAAGGTCTGCGAGGAAAGAGTGGAGAGGTGATTTGCACATTGTTACTGTAAATGCGCCGCTGGGAATTCTTGATTGATGATGTTTGTGTCTCTGCCATAATTCTAAACAAGCTCTAGGCACTCGTTTTATCCTCTTCGCTCTTGTAGATCAACGTCGGTCATCGGCGACCGCCGTAGGGATTAAAGTAAAGTGGCGGACGCTTCCACTCCGCGATTCCCAGAGACTCAAATTTGATGCTTGTGATAAGCTTTGTTCCATCTTATCTTGATAACAGCCCGAACCCCCAACAGAAACTTTCGGCTGCTCAGTGGACCCTTCACGAGAGGCACCGGGCGAGTTCCAATCTCGGCCGAGCAACGAAACACGCTGACCACCGACCGATGTTAAACTGGGAAGACTTCAATAAAATATCGTTTCGTTCGTTAAAGCCAACAGACTTCAGGTCACTACCGGCGAATCTCAACATGACTATCAGAGGACAGAATAAGCAGACGCAAGACGGCTTGTTCGTCTCGAACGGTGGAAATTTGACCGATGAAGAGACGGCGCCGCTTCTGGGAAGACACCCAAAGACGCCCCCATCACGAAAAAGACGAATTTTGGGTGAAGCCGAGAGGATTTGCTTTGATAGAGACAGGTGAGCGTTTCACATTCACGTGTAGCTTCTGGCGTCGCCTCTTCTGACAAGTCTTGTTGCTAGCGATTTTCACAAACGTCTTGCTGGCAGGTTTTGATGGAACCGTCACGGCATCGACATACACAGTCATCAGCTCCGAATTACAGCTTTCTTGGCTTGCCTCATGGATAACAACATCATACCTTCTCACAAGTACCGCTTCCCAGCCACTCTACGGCCGTTTTTCGGATGCCTTCGGCCGACGAGCATGTGTTCTTTTTGCCACCGCTTTGTTTGGTCTGGGTTGTCTTGGATGTGCCATCAGTCCAACCATGATCTGCCTCATCATCATGCGAGCAATTGCTGGCTTAGGGGGAGGGGGCTTGATGACAATGAGTAAGTACATCGGCACCTGAACTTTGTTAGATAGGACAGGGGCTAACAAGCGATCAAAGCTACAATCATCAACTCTGACATGGTTCCCGACAAGCACCGAGGGATGTATCAAGCTCTCCAGAACGTTCTTCACGGACTTGGAGCCATCTGTGGCGCCACTCTTGGCGGCACGATTTCCGACTCTGTTGGTTGGAGAACCTGCTTCTTTGCGCAGGCACCTTTCTCGGTGGTTGCTTTCATCTTGGCATATAACATAATCCCTGGCAAGCACACGGCTCCAGAGAATACCGCGACACGCCATTCCTCCTCCTGGAGGCAGATTGACGTTGCTGGGGCGTCTATTCTCTTTTTCGGGTTGATGTTTCAACTAACTGCCATGAGTCTCGGGAGCGATCTATCATGGGCACATCCCAGTGTCATCGTCATGCTTACCGCGAGCTCCCTCCTAATGGTCGCGTTTGTGGCGCATGAACGCGGGGAACAGGCGACGCCTATCCTACCCCTTGGGATGTTGGTTGGGCGAGAGCGAGTTGCGCTCCTTATCTGCAACGTCTCTCTTGGCGTGGTGGCATATGGTGTAAGTAGATCCAATTCGAAGGACAGCATCCTGAAACTGATCCAATCTTGTCTCACAGCTTTTGTTTATCTTACCCTTGTTTTTCCAGACTGTACTTCTTGACGCCCCTTCTGTTGCAGGTCTTCGCCTAATTGCTCCTTCGCTGGCTACGCCATTGGGAGGTCTTACGACTGGGTTAGCCATGCGTATTGGAGATAGCCTCACTGCGCTAACACGGACTGGTCTATTCTTTCTCCTAGTCACCATCTGTATGATTCTGACTCTTGGAAAGCATGACCAAGAATGGAAATACTCCACCTATGGCATCTTGGGAAACTTTGGCCAAGGCATGGCTTATCCCTCACTGCTCTTCGGGTTTGTCAGGACCACGGGTAAGAAAGGTGAGAAATATCTTAAAAGGGCGTCCAAAATAGACTTGACGACTGACCAGGTATCCGTGTAGAACACGCAGTTGCCACATCTCTCGTCTACCTTACGAGGGCGTTAGGCAGTGTTTGGGGTGTTGCAGCTGTTTCCACTATCTTCCAATGGTCTTTTTCCGACAAGATACAGGACGCGCTGCAGGACATTCCAGGAGCTGAAGAGGTAAGTTGAGATGATATTATGTGAAGTCTTATTTCTCACACATTACCAACATATTGTTAGGCCCTGGACAAATTAAGGCGTTCTACCACCGCTCTAAGGGATTTAGACTCAGAGCTCCAATCTGCAGCTATAAATGTATACTTTGAGTCATGTCGTATGAGTTTTTATTTGCTGCTTATTATAACATGTCTTGCATTAGCTAGTAGTTTTTTTATTCCATTTAAGCAGCCTAAATAAATTCAATACATTAGCATATATGCATTTCTAAACAGGGTTAGCACCTATGCGTAGGTAAAGTTATAGTTTATAGTAAACTTTTTCTTACTCTAAAAATCAGCTTAAACGCATTCTAGAAACGCCAGCTATGCAATATACAGAGTCTAACCTATACTATTAAATAGCCCTGTCCCTAAGCTATATAACGGTATACTCTCAGCTATCTTAGAGGTATGACCAGGTACTGTAGTAATAACCTATAAAAACGTTTAGTAACAGGCGGGCCTTGTTTCTCCAAGCTATTAACAAAATCAAGCTAGCCAATGAGGTTAAATCCAAGGGTTTTAAGACTCTTAGCCTCAGCTTTTGCTATAATACCGCCTTCCAGACCTAAAACAGGGCCTGCTATTGGCGGTTTATCAGAATTAGATGAGTAGCAGATGTGGTTGAGGGCGCTGTTATGGGCTGAACTTGAGATGCAAGGGGTAGAAACGCATGAAAGGGCCTGGTTTCTCAAATACACTTGATCAAAGTGTAGCCCATATAGCTGTTCCCAGATGCAATGAATCTTGTATACAAGGACTTCAATTGGACGGAACCACGAGTCAACAGCAGGCCATAGAGCAGATCAGCGGCTCCCGTAAGTTCAAGAGACTTTAAACAGCTTCATTGACTTCGAACCGTCTGGCACATTCCCCGCCTCTCGATTATGGTCCCTCCCCTTTTCTAGAAGCCGAGGAATGAGGGAAATCTCCTAGTTTGATGTAAGAGTGTGAGTAACGTCCATAAACTGCGGGTGCGCGACGTCCGTGGTAGTTTGATTGATGACCCAGTGCATCTGATACTTGGTGCGTTGGGATTAGCAATTTAAGGGGATCATGGAGTCGTTCATACCTAGGAACCTTGGGCTCCTTCTAATCAGCTACTGAGAACCTTATTTAGTCAGTATTAACATTCAGAAAAAGAAAGAATTGGATTCACGAGAAACTAGCGAAGTTGTCAGATGCGTGTGCGGCTTTTTACACAGGTCGTGATAGTCTTCCAGCGTCCGCAATCTCGCCAACTTTCTGCCCACTTGCCACCATGACACTGTTCTCAGCACCTTAGGCAGAAATGCACTCGGATCTCCCATATACACTGCTAGTAAAGTAAATGCGTTGGCTGAAACCAAAGGCGCATTGGACTTGACAGTCCTAGTGACCAGGAACTCGCTTTCAAGGCCGCGTGTGGGGAGGCCTAAGTAATACAAGACTCAATAGGCTTCTGAGTAATAATCCTTCATATTTGGTTGTAGGCACGAAAATCCCCAGCAATATCATTCTCAGAAGGGAGAAACCTCTCAAGCAATGTTGGAGCGCGCCTACTGCAAACAGCACTCGATTAAGCTTAAACGCAATACAGGGCACAGATATGGGAGATGAGTAAGTTGGAAATAGCAAGGCTGTCTCTAGTAGGTTGGTTGTGAGTGAGCGAGAGGCTTCACACAATTCAGGTTGGCGATGGCGCGTCATCCTATGTGCCAGGGTCAAAATGACCTCCACCGAGACGCGACGCGCTTGTTTTCCTCCACGCGTCCTTGTGGATCCGCGTGTGTTCTCGCGCCAGCACTAAGAAGCCACTAACCCCAGCTTGTGTCTCTTGGTGCGTGCATCCGTGGCTGAGATGCAGGACTTGCTTTTGGAAAAGCTTCTCATACTGTGTGGCTCACCGAGGTCGTGCAAGCTACCTTGACTGCTCACTCTTTCTTTCCCTTGGCGAGGTACCTATCGCAATTCAAGGGGCTAGGAAGCAATACGCCACTCAACATAGGCTCACCGTCCACTCAGCCAAGACAAGCAAACGGTATCTTGTGAGCAGTGCCTGTCGATCAGGAGCCGCATGAACTGCCGATGCACACAAGATAGCAAAGCGTGTCAGGCTGTTCATCAAATCACTAGGGCGCCAACATTGCCTAACAGAGCAACAGAGCACGTTTTCCGCAGACATTGCCAACACCCCTTACCTTTGCCGATTCTTAGATGGGAGGCTAATTTCAGGGAATGGTTCGCGGCCTTGTGTCTTGCCAAAAGCTATAACCCTTTAATGCTCAGCAGGTTCACTATTTAAACGTAAGACACCACGGCACCTGGCCAGCCAGGTAAATATAAGCGAATGAGTGGCTAAAGATTTTTGATTGTGGTTTTAGGGATACTAACTGACGTATAGTAATAAATATAATAAAAATTCTTTTTCTAACTAACTTTAAAATTAGGCAATATTTCTTTTTTTCCATTAAAGAAGTAGAATAAGAGCGATGTACTATTTAATCCTTAAAAGACAGGGAACGAGTATAGGGTAGCGTCGAACCTGACCCATAAGTTAGAATAACCTACAAGTCAGAATACAGCGGGCACTTGCGAGGAAAAATAACTCTATAGACCTTTTTGTTATTTAATAATTAAAATAATTTGCGAGATATTTAGGCATATATAAAGGCCCTTCGAGTTTTAAGAAGCTCCTTGGCTTTTCTTTTATTATTTATAGCGCACTCATCTACTATCTTGAGGCTTGTCCCTTCTGTCTCGCACAGGAGTTATGGGTTTGTAAAACCATGTTGAACAGGGGGGATGGGACACGCGATGTTTGAAGAGAAAGGATGCTATGGATCTAGAGAAGCTATGTTAAGATCTCGAACGTTTCGGTGTATCTTTCATGATGATATTAAACTTATCTCAAAGCTGTGCTCTTTGTTCTTGTGGCTGACCCTACTCTTGTGGCTAGCTGTTCAGGAGAAAAGAAATGGTATTATAATTAATGTCAAGATGGTGTGGCTGCGTAGTGACACTACGTTACGGCATTGGCTTACATTGACCAATAACACATTATCAATTTAACTTGAGCTCAACATGTCATGCTACTAAGAAGATTATAACAACCAAAATGAGGCGGCCAACCTCGAACTTCACTCTAATTATAGGAAAAGAGATTTAATACTTCCTAACAAGTAGACTCCATTATTTTAACACTTTCCCTAATTCTTGACCTCTATCACCACACCAGTGGCCTCATACCTAGAAGGGCGGTTTACAAGAGGCTTCAAGCCAGGGAGAGACACAACAATATTAGCCAGTGCCATCTCAAGCATACTGAGAGGGTCTGCAAAATAATCGTTAAATAATCACATATCGTCATGAAAGAGTAGTTATGACTTACACACAAGATTCTCTTGTCCGGTGCCGACCTTGAGAGTCACGAATCGGACAATGGTGGTACAGATGGTTAGGGTACCAAAGACAAAGGTGACAGTGACACCAGTTGAGGGCTTGATGACGCCCTGGATCAACAAGATAAGAGGGAGCGTGTAGACTATAGACGCGTTAGTTAATGCATGCCAAGATGTGTTGGGGAGTGAGAGAGACGTTGTAACTTACCAGCAATGTAGCAAGCCAGGTTCAGAGTGAAATTGAGAATGAATGGCTCGGGTGCGTAGAAGACACTACAGGCTCCATCCTCTTGAGACCATTGAATGGAAACGTCCTTGCCGCAGAAGAAAGTGTCGTCCCAAAGGATGGCCATGTATGACAGGCAAACAAAGGCGGTGATCCCGTACAGCGACTTGCGCATGGTAGAGCTCATGCCAGTGGAGGGTAGGAAGTAGGCCCAGTAGAAGGCGAGCATGCTCATTTTGGGGAAGCCCATACCAACATCGTAGAAGTAGTTGGAAGCAAAGGAGATCTAGAGATATCATGTTAGCCATATATAAACGTAATCTGTTTGCTCGGTAGGTAATGTTACCTTGGACAGCACGACAGACGGCTCCCAGCTATCCAAGACGCCGATTTGGAAAGTCAAAGTATCACAGATGATGAGCGCGAGGGCGTTAAGTGCGGAAATGATTAGAAGGATTTCAGACCACGACAGTCTTTCTCGCTGACGGAAGAGGCGAGCGTAAATGCGTAAGCCGACAAAGACGTAGGAGACCGCCAACAAGATCCATTCAGAGACCTAGATAGCCTTGTGAATATGTGCACCGTGAAGTCTGGCCGAAAAAAAAAATAAGATATTGCTTACCATACAGTCCTTGCCATCGATAAAAAATGCCATTGTGAAGGACTGTAGTCTTCTAAATCATATGATGAGGAAGTGAGTGGTGGTGGTGAAGGAGAGTGAAAAAAAAGGACCACTTTGGTGCAGGGCCGCAGGTTTGCTTTAGTTTAGATACTACGATAGCGTTGAGTTCGTTCATTCGGCGCAGAGGGGAAAACCACCTCGGCTAAGGGGAAAAAGAAATTATCTGCAACGCCCAGGCCCCCTGACTCTGGTGGAAGGGACTTTTTGAGCTGCAGGTGTACGGCGTAAAGCCGGACGATCAACCAACAACTAACACCTCTCTACAGAGCCATTGCACGGCGGGTTTGACTGAAGGGAAACCTGGGAACATATCGGACATGGGGGCCTATGGTTGAGGTTGTATTGCGTCCCTGGAACCCACCCTAGAATGACAGGATGAGATTGAATCATTGGTCGGTTCCACGGGAGAATCTCCGTGGATAAACACAAGCCGACCGTAATCCTAGCACCAACGAATGCGACAGGGTGACAATGGTGACAGGGGAAGTCGATGAGACATTGCAAGTCTTGACATCTGCAATCTGTGAAGCAGGGAAGTAGTGGTGTGTTAATGTACCAATAAGGGACCCCATTTGGTATTTCCTTTGGCAAAATTGCAGTTCTGCTTGCCACGGAGGTTTTAAGGAATGAAAATCGATGTTTGCACGGGTGTGTTCATCAAGCTGGTTTTCTGTTTACCGGAAAGATCATGAAGCCTCTACATATGCCTGGTAATATATTATATAAAGTTAGCTCATATTATCATCCTTCCCTTTTCCATTTCTTGAAAGTGGTCCCCTTTTTGAACGAGTTGTTGGACTGTTCCCATTGTTTCAACGCTGACACACCTGCATCCACACACACCAACAAATAAAGTACCGTCGTTTTTCTCCGTCCCGTTCCGCCCCATACCTTGTTACCTAACGTCGCTGCGACGCTGGTAAGTCACGCTTATGCGAGCCGACTTGTAGATGCCTCGGAGGTTGGTCAGCTCCACCTCACTGCCGGAGTCTTCTTCGGCGGCCACCGCCACTCGCGCGGTAGTGGCATAGAGTTCCCCGTTGTCACGTCCGCTCGACAGCTTGTTGAAGTGGCTCGATGTAGTTGCTGTCGTCGAATGCTTGTTGTAGCCTGAGCCCGTTTGTGTGGTCCCTTGTTTCGAAGAGCGTTGCCCAAGCCCATGGAGAAGAGACCTGAGAGCGGGTAGCGAAACCACGACAATGGCAGCGGTCATCTCAGTCATCGATAACACGTCTGTTTTGTGTTTGACATGTTGGTTAATCTAATGACAGGTATCGGAGACTGGGCTGAGGACGACGACTTACAAACATTAGTCCAAGCGTGAATAGTATCGACGGTTGCAAACCTGGCTACGCTTGCTCCGACCGTGATGAGTCCTGACGCGAAGATGGCAACCAAGCCAGCCATGTAGCGTTTGCTGACCTGAAGACCAAAGAGAAGAGGGAAAGGAAGGGCAAAGACTATCATAATCTTGTTAGTTGGAGACTCGAGTAGCCATTAGATGCTAAAAGTTTAGAACGCACCCAACATATCGGACACGAAATTCAGTCCCCAATCGATACGGAAAAACGGTCTTGGAGTCAAACGTTGTGCAGCCGCTATCAATCTCCCAGTTCAATGACACCTTGGGACCACACCAAAAAGTATCCAAGAAGCAAGTAGTCACCATGAAAACTCCCGTCAAAGACGTTATGCCATAAAGAGCATTGCGCAAGACTGGCATGGTTTGCGGGATGAGCTTGAAGTATAGTGCTAGTAGAGCCAGTTTCGGGAAGTAGACGCCTGTGTCGTAGAAGTAGTTGCCCGCAAACGAGACCTTCATCAGGCTAATCTGGTCCTCAGTGCTCCGCTTCGGCTCGTTGGGGTCAAATTCGTCCATCCCTCCCAGGTTGTATGAGGCCGTGTCGGTCGCAAGGAGGGCGGCCGCATCGAGTAAAGAAACGACGAGAAGCCAATCACTGATGGTGAGGTTCTGGCGTTGACGGATGGTACGAAGAAATAAACGGGCCAGGACGAGAACCATCGAAACCCCGAAGAGCGTGGCCTCGATGGGCTGCAAGATAGATCATAGTTAGCAAACGAGTCATGATCCAAGCAATGCATATGCCGATGACAATCCAGATCTAGAAATGGGTAGGCTGGATTGGTAGGGCTTACCACTACGGCCTCTTTGGCGACGCCTGGCATAGCGAAATTTTACGTCGAGATTCTTTACTCAAGAATGACCAAGCTTGAGGTTGAACACAATCGACATCCAACGACAATGGGGCTGAGAACGATTAAATGTCGAGACACTGTAGCAACGGCCCGAATATGAACCGTACGTGTTGTGTCAATCCCAGATTATCCTTTGGAGGACGAAGGCATGCATTGTCACGTCACGTATTGGCCAGTAGACTACTCCAATGTTGGTACGTAGAGATGGGAATCATACCGCGACTAACAAACAGAGACAGAGGGTCTTTTGTGATACCAAGCATACATCTGGCTTAAGAATGCTAGCATTAGGGGCAATAATGCTTAGATCTGGCTGTGGGTTGTTCCTGGATGGCTTCCGGATGCTACCAATTGCTTTGCCGACGGCAGAATCGGCCAGATTTCCGTAAGTGACTGGCAGCCCGGCACGCAGCGAATGGACCTTGATGCAGTCAAAAAGTTCAGGCTCCCTTCCCACCAAATTTACCGGAGTGGGCAGGAAAGCAGGGATCGCGAAACGAATTGAAACCCAGTCAAGGGAATCCGGCAGAGCCGAATCATCTTATCTCATTGGGGAGGACGGGGAGGGAGCAAATTTCCACAGTAACTATCTCATGTCTGTTTTTCTTTTTTGGAGGGTTTTCTACCCCTTGATATGTGTTGGCCCTAACCGACTTCATGCGTCTACGGCACAGCACGGGGAACCGTTTACGCTCGCTGTGGAGTTACACACCGGGGAATTCAGCGTAGCACTGGTTGAGGCTGGGTTAGCTCTGAACAGGACAGGGTGTATCCGAGCTAATCAGAGTGCTCCGGCAAAGGCGAATCCATGTTGACACGACAAGGGTTCTAAAAGGCAGGCGAGAGACGCGTGGGCGGCCCGAGTTAGCCGTTATCATGGACGTCGTGGCGGATAAGAGTCTCTGATTGCAAAGCCGCATGATGCAGGTTGATATTTCTTACATCTACAGCGTAGAATGAATGTGCAAGGCTTGGTAATTGCCAAGTTAGGACATCCCTAAATATACAGCGCGAACCAAAAGTTACCTGTCGCCTCCCTTGCGAAATGCGTCTCAGGCTCATATTGTGCACTTTTCAACCAGGCTGAGCACAGCCCCTCACGATGACACCAGACTTGTTTCTAGATTTCACACAAACCCCTCAAGTCAGTTCGGGTCATTTCAAATCGCTCCGATATTCAGGTCATCAACTACCGCATGGAGATGCCCGGCAAGGGGGACAGGGATCTGGCTAGGATCGAATGCTAGACTCGGAATTCTTTTTCTTCTCACATTGTTCATTTTTCGTATTACTGCTTCCCTCCCCCTTTTCCTTGTTGTCATCTATTAATCCTCCAGAGCCAATACGAATATCTCTATAAATATCAACACTTATTTTGGGTGTTCACCGCGTCCCCAGCTCCAAAGTCGGGGGGTATGGACAGACTATAGAAATAGGTGAACACTGCTTTACAAGCATGGAAGGCCAATTAACAAGGCAGACTGATCTGCCTACCCACAGAACGATGATGCTTCTTTCACCCTTTGCTCGTACTAACGAGAAGGTTTTGACTTCCTTTCCATCTGGTTTTGACGTCAGTCAAGAGCTGCAGGACTTGGGCTGACTTGTATGCCTTAACCTGTCACTTCAGCACAGCCTGACTTTATCCCTCGCTGCAAGCCAACATCTCACCGGCATTCTACTAGCGATCCGATCTCGCTCTCCATCACATGACGGAGAAAGAGTATGAGTACCAGCCCCTTTGAGACCCGAGCCAAGATGTCCGGGTGCTAGAACTCCAGTCGGGCCAATTCAGCGACGATGTTCGTGTTAAGATCCGCCACGTCCCTCTCCCACCACCACCACCCTTCGACGTCGCGGCGAGCTGACGGTGAAGCCCGCCTTGAAGGGGACGGCCTTAATCGAGTTGATGGAAACTATGCCGCCAAATGTCCATGTCTTTCGGGTGCGGAGGTTAGAGCAGTTAAATACCCCTTATGTAGATAGGCCTGAGTCTTTGACTGCCTGCGGGCTATAGGTGGCCGAAATGCTTAAAAAGGGCCACTGTGTTAGCATTAGGATATAATACTATGATGTATTGGAAATGTATGCTTTATTATAGTTAAAGTCGGGATAACCGATAGACAAGATCGGATGGATGTTGGGAACTTGTTTGACCGACCATGGTTCACAAGGGTATGGGTCGTGCAAGAGATTGAGCTTGCAGATCTACACCCAGGGCCTATAGTACAATGTAGCACCGCCACCATCAACTATTTAACATTAGACAAAGCAATGTCATGCATTTTCAACAAATGGTATGACCTACCTCTCGCCGACGAGCAACAGCGTGCAGCACTGACTAAGGCAATTAATACAACCCTTAATGGCCTACAACTCAAGGGATCGGCCTTGGTGGAAAGCCTTCGCCGTGCGAGCATTCCCAGAAGCTGTCAAAACCCTCGGGACAAGGTATACGCCATTCCTACCTTGGCCCCCAGAAATTTCTCAGAGCGCATCACTATCAGCTACGATGAAAGCAAGACCCTTGGCCAAGTCTACAAAGATGCCATTATTTCCCACCTTAGAGAGAAAGAACTGCTTGAACTCCTGCAACAGCTCCACCATTAGTAAAACCCTAGGGGACACGCCATCGTGGGCACCTGACTAGTCATTTGATTGAGTCTGGCCATCCTCCCTCGGTCACTCGTAAACAACTGGTGCATCGAGAGCTCGTTTCAAGTATCATGATAATTGACCAGACGTTCTAGAGGTTGTTGGAGTACATTTTGCTACCATCAGCAACGTCTCCGAACAACTGCCTGACCTAGAGCGTTGGGAGTCCATTTAATACCTCCGTGTTTAAAGTTAATATATACGCTAATTTAATTTAATAACCTATTAAAATTCTATATCTAAGCTACCTTAACTAATATATAACTCC
>NKCK01000354.1:0-26673 GCA_003946995.1 Fusarium oligoseptatum
AAAAATACCCCTGTCACGCTCGCTTGTTTGTCCCACTCGCTTATCACGCACGTTAGCCTCACTTTAAACATTTGGCGGTGAACGTCGTGAAAGATCGATCTTTTTAGAAGAATGAAGTAAGTTATTCGTATTTGATACTCCTCCAACCCCAAACATTTCTTCCAGCTATTTGATCTCATTTCGCACTCAAATTTGGCATCAAACTGCCATCTGTTCACCTTTTCTCATTCTCTTCCAGGGTAGACACCGTCAAGCCACATCCTATCTCAGCCCCCACCGCCACACTCAGGCTCCACCGCCAAGCTTCGACCCCGGATTTTCGCGAAACCGCACCTGGCTTTTCTCCTCCCATTCATCTCATCTCACTCGACTTCATCCCAATCTCAACCAAACATCCTCGGCTATATCTCCTTCCCTCACGGCAGTTGTCGCCGAAGCGATTCTGTCTCTCGCCTCCTCACTTAGGTCGCGTCATCTCTGCTCTCCGCCCAGACACAATGGACGACAATTCCTCACAGCCCAACGTCGACGTTGATGCACCCGACGACGATGCTCTGATGGCCCAGATGGGATTCTCCTCATTCGGCGCCGCATCTCCCCCATCCAAGCGCCGTCGCTACAATCCCCGCGCCGATGCTTCACTACCTCCCAAACCTCCTAAGCCCTCAGCTACCGGCGCCAACTCCACCGCCCTCGGAACGGGTTCCAACACGGACGAGATCACCCTTGACGACGACGACGAGCCCGCGCAGCAGCCGGCGCAAGTGCGCCCGGCCAGTCTCCCGCAGCGACCTGCCCCGACAGCAGATTCGCGCCCAGGCCGCCATCAATCGCAACCGCATGGGACGAGAGACACCTGGTACGTCGGCTACTACGATCCCACGTCCAACGAGAACCCCTGGGAGAGGCTTGAGAAAGCACGAGGTCTGGAACCGCAAGGCACGTGGCTGCCCCGCGGTGCGCCTTCAACTGCGAC
Source organism: Fusarium oligoseptatum (assembly GCA_003946995.1). Taxonomy (NCBI): domain Eukaryota; kingdom Fungi; phylum Ascomycota; class Sordariomycetes; order Hypocreales; family Nectriaceae; genus Fusarium; species Fusarium oligoseptatum. The sequence goes on from NKCK01000354.1 coordinate 977, forward strand.
AACTGGCGCTCCCTCCTGAGGACCGCATCCTATCTTGCAGCAAGCGACCTGTCGGCTGGAATCAGATCTGTACTTGTGAAAGAGATCACATCAATTGGGGCAATCTTTTTACCCACGGCTCCCCCTGCCGTTACTCAACTCGGCTTCAAGTTGCGCTGTGAACCAACATCATTGGGCAATGTCACATGTACAATCACGTGACCTCAAACAGGGGTAATTCAACCTCCAAGCACCACCCGCACCACGACGATGGAGTCCCAGCTACGACGACACCATTGTCACGAATCACATGACGATACATATTGACGCTGGCCTGTCAATGGCCCGGAGGGGCGTGGGGAGCACTCGAATCACATCTACGGGGGGGTTATCACATCCATTAGCCCTGGGGCCACACCAACAGTCAAGACGGAAATCGAGACCTTGATTGCTACGAAACAGTTACACTCCAGACTCCGGCTGAAATATCCACAAAGAAATCCCCCATACGGAACATCATCCTGCCTAGGAGAGTAGCTCGTCGGCTCACACGTCCTGCCGCCTTGCCCGAAGGAGCAGTATCAGCATGGCTACCTCCCCCAAATAGGACAAGCGCCTCAAATACACAGTGTCCTGCCAGACCGCCGTTATTCACAGTCTCGTTTTCTCCTTGGTCCAGTGGTTCCCAAGGCTCCCCTCAGTACACACCCCCCTGGGAATGCCAGGAGCAAGTCAACTTGCAGCCCTCGGCTGCTCCCGCGTCACCCACTCCACGAACACGTTCCCAAACACGTCGTCCCTGCAGCGATCGGAGCCGACACATCATGTCTTGCTGCCAACCTTGCTGACGCCGTCCCCTGGCACCCCCACAGACTCCAGGGAGGTGGTGTACTTTTTAACAGCTGCCCCTAGAACACCCAGGTCGTCCAATCATAAGCCATAAAGTCGTGAAACAGCCGCCCATTTTCGCTCTCCCCCTCTCTCGTCTCCCCCACACCTTTTCCAGAATCCACGGGTTAGGCGTGTCAGGGCCAAAAGCTGCCCACACGCCCGCCCTGTTCATTCTGATAAAAGCAGCAAGAGATCTCGCGTCTAGCGGTGCGATTTGCCGCGCCTAGTGCCCCCGGTTTTTAACGTCACCTCATCCTCGCCTCGCATGAACTACCCGTTCATGCAGGTCGGGAAAAGCTGGTGGCGTGACAAGTCCAAGGCAAAAAGTCAAAAAAAAGAAGAATTGCAGTACAAAAATCCTGAAAAATCCGGTCATCTCGGGTTCCTGCAGATGCAGCGAAACCACGTGGTATGTGCGAAACTGTGGTGAGTTGGTGGGTGAAAAACGAAGGTCGCTCGCTTGCTAAAGTGAATTTTTGGTGAAGTTGCCGTTGAGTTGCGGCTCAAAACGAACCCCTGAAACCCCCTAGTTCTCGGGGGAAGGGTATCGCGCACGAGCCTTGCTGTACTCCTTGGTGTGCTTTCGCGAGGCCTTGGACTTGAGAGCTCTGTGGAATTTGTTAGTCTCGCAGATTCGTAGAATTGCATGTTGCAACGAGGCCAATTGAGTCTTGCTGCAACTCAATTGATCTCGTTGCAACTCTGTGAGTTTCGTTGCCGACAGCCATTGCGCAATTCGGCAACGAGAATTCAGAATGTGAATTTTGGTGTAACTTACCCAACCTTCTTCTGTGTCCACTCGAGATCGCTGCGGACCTCATGAGCATCTCGCATGCCCTCCTGGAAGCGCTCGCGGGTCTTGGCCAGACGAGCTTGCGCCTTCTTCTGCAGCTCCATGAGCTCGCGGTGCTTGGCGTTCAACTTTCCGGATCTGCCCGCAGAAAAAGTAAGCCCTCATCCACGCCGGGTATTTCTAGCCGGTCACGGCATTGATAGTGCAACCATCTCGCAAACAGCGACCGGCAAACGCAGATTTGCTGCAGCCGTTGCTGGGGTACATTGTGGGGAAGGTAGGGAAGATAGCTGCTGGCAATTGCAAAAAAAAAGGATCAACTTACGTCTGAGCCTGCATGGCCATGCTGCGGTCCAGGGGGATGGGGTCAAACGAGTTGGCGAAGCGGTCCTGCATGTACTCCTGGAAGTCGACGCCGCTGGCCGAGTTGGTGCTATCGTAGTCGCCGTATCCGCCAGCGTAGCCGGACGAAGTGGCCGAGTATCCACCGTTGCTGTAAGAGGGGATGCCCGAGGCGGAGCTAACCGATTCGTCACATTCCGGAGGAGAGACGGAATATTGGCTGTAGGTGGGGTAGTGGGAGCCCTTGGAGGGAACGGGCAGAGGCATGGAGTAGCCTACGGAAGTGTAGTGAGTAGACATGATGATGATGGTAGGGAGAAGAGATGATAGAGAGGTCAATTGGAGGTTTGTGAGTTGGTTGTTGAAGGTTGTGTTGACTCTGTGGTCGAGTCAAGTTGGGTCTGGTTGAGTGAAGCTCTGTCAAGACAAGAGAGCTTTGGATCAAGACAACAAGTCAAAGACTTGATATGAGGACCGGGCAAGTTGGGACTTCAAGTCAGAAAGTTGGTTGAAGAGTGATGAGAAAGGAAGAAGAAGAAATCAACTTCAACTCGATCAAGTTGGGCCCTTTTATAGTTTTCCAGAGACCCTCCCCGGTCAACCTGGATGAACCGGAGGATAACACATCCCGAGACCATTCGCCAGGCCGAGGACGAGCAACCCCGCTCGAGAGGGCGTGGAATGCGAATAGGACAAGATGATGACATGGCGGAGGATAGAGAGCGGCTAGACGAGACGATCATGGCGGGATGCAAAGGTGTGGGCCATGGCGGATGGCGACGACGACGTGAAGGGCCAGGAGGGTAACAAGGCTTGCAAGACTAGGACTACTGGGAGGGTGACTAGGGAGGCTAGGAGCGGCAAACGAGTCTTGGAGAGGTAATGAAATGGCACAAAGGCAAAAAAGTACATATTCGAGACGAACGGCCGTTTGAGACGCGGGCCAACGAAAGAGACGGATATCAGAGAGGCACGGCTGGGATGGGACGGGGCTATAGGGGGAGGGTGAAGATAGAGAGGGACAACTTGTCTGTCTGAGCGAAATGGACTAGTAGAGACGGGAACGTGGCTTCGAGACCTCTCGGGGTCTCTAACTCGATAGTGACGACGAGTCTGTGGATGCCCACGAGTTACCTTGTTAGTTGGGGGTGCAACGAGGACAAGCCTTGGGGCTTTTTAGCAAGGGCTTGTGCATATGCCGAGAGCAAGAGTCCGCAATCTTAGATGTAGTATGGATGGATGGCAAACGGCCAATGGGCCGAACAAACGGGGACGGCAAGGGATTCGTCGCTTGACGTTTGACGGGACAAGGTACAGTGCAGTGCAAGTAAGATTGGGGAAATGGGACTCGAAAAAGGCAAAGGATCTGTGTCAAGATCAACCTAGAGTTAGTACCCGGAAGACCGGGGGATGACGAAGCGAGCAATGCACCGCACCGCACCGCACCGCACCAGCAAGGGCCGATACTGTGTAGTAAAAAAAGAGTAAGAGAAAAGAGCGTGCGTGCGTGAGTGTGTATCGGAGCGGAGACCGAGACAGACCCCGATTTGAGAGGACGGACCCAGACCGTAGCAGAAGCGCAAAAAGAAAGCGAGATGCTGGTGAGATGCCATGCATATCCGGGTCCATCAACGGACACAGGTGGCTGCACTAGCCGTTGGGTCTAGGTCTTGAGAACGGACAAGGGCCACGAGTAGAAGAAACTTGCACAAGGGGGCAAAAGCAAGCGCCGAGCTTTTCCAATGACAACAAGTGTGGTCGATGGGTGCATCTAGTAGCATTGATTGTGTAAGAGTCGACAACCCGCGTGTTGGGAGCTTCGGTAGTTGGGTAGCGGAGAGGGCGAGTCCAGGCCGGGCCTTGGCTTGGTTGTTCTCGGTTGAGTGACGTGAGGGGATAATTCCGGGCGAGGACTGGGTTGGGTCGCTGCTTTTCCATGATAGTACTGTAGCGGAATGAAAGTGCTGTAGGCAGATGGATGGATCGTGGTGAACAGGGCCAAACGAACGAACAAACTGACGCTGACTGGTTAGAAGGCTGGTTAGATGGACCCGAGCAGACAGACCAAAGCCCACACACCAACCACACCCTCACACATACATAACATCTGTACCTCTTTACAGTAGTCGGCCGGGTTCCGATGCCGTTGGAGTAGCGGCAGCGCTGGCAGTGACTGAGTGGGTGTAAGAAGAAGGCATTGGATGCCTCACCGTGTAAACAGGGATTCCGGGGAGAGATCACCAACCGTCAACGGGACCCTTGACTTGATTCTCTCATCCCCAGGTCAATGTCTAGAATTAACATCCATCGTCAACAAGGACATGGCGGGGAGATGAGAGATGCGTGGCGACACTGTGGAAATTGGGGAATGCATCTCTCTTGTCGCTATCCGCCCATGTGCATCTGGTGTGCATCTCGACTGCGTCTCGTTTCCTGTAACAGTTACAATGGGAGCCGGAAGCTTGGAGCTTGGGAGGGACCAGCGGAATGGATCCATCGAGAAGAGACGAGCGAGCTGCAAACAAGCGCGCTGACGCTAGGTAAAGCCAAAAAGGACCAAGGCATTGGAAAAGCAGCACTGGATTTTCGGGCTCGTGGAGACGGCACCAAACGCAGTCTTGTCCACACCCCCCTCCTGTAGCACTTGTTCGCTGGCGGCGCCTTGATTCAGACGTCAGGACTGGACTGGGGAGGAGAAGCCTTGGGAGAAGAAGGGCCGCGAAAAAAAAAAGAGACAGACACCAAGGACAGAAGATGACGGGCTCTGGGATTGGCTCATGGACCGGGGGTGTGGGTTGAGCAAGCAACGCAAGGCAGCGGGTCGGGCAGAGCTGCAGCAAGTCGGGCAATTTCTGCTCGGTCTGTGATGTGGTGATGCGTTGTCAAGATATCTACCAGACGTTGCTTGTGCTGTACAGTACTGTAATGGATGTATGGTAGGATCAAGATCCAATGTGGAGGGGAAAATAGGAACCTGGTATCTCAGGGACCAAATCGGGAGGTTGAGCAGGTGCAGAAGTCTCTCGCACCTGCCCGCTTAGTAGTGTAATGTAGCGTACCTAGTAGCGTAGTGATGGTGTGGAGGCAGGAGCAGGCAGGGACTTTGTAAGAAAAACAACTAACTACCAACGGAAGCAGGTAACAGCCTGGCCGGCACAATGGAAGCACTCGAGAAACAGGCAGAAACACGGTATTGACTTCCTTGGACTGGGGGACTTGGTGATGGATGGATGGTGGGGGAAGGAAGGTGCGTGCGCAACGTACCTATCTTGACAATCTGTTACCGATCTTGGATTTTCTTTTTCTTGGGTTGCTCCAACAAGATCCACGTGCCATGGCAGTTTTTTTTTTCTTTGCAATTTTTTTCTTTCTTTTACAGAGCCTCATGGATGACGCTCCTGGGGGATCGTGAAGTCCCATTGATTCTGTCTTGAGGTGATTCATTGCTTGTTCGGCTTTCCAATGCCATTGATGCCTGCAACTCCATAAGACATCATCACCATGATCACGGAATATCTTTCAGATTCAATGCTTCACAATTCCATCTCCCGGCTCTTCCGCCTCCCGAAGAAAATGCAATCTCGACCGGACCTCGCCTCGATTGGTCATGAATAACTAACAGGATTGGGCGCGCTCGCTCTAGATTCCATTGGACGAAGCTTGGTCATGTTCATGATTGCATCGCAATCTTGTGCTTCTTTTTTTTTTCGCCCCTCCCCCGCTTCCAAGTGCCAGCCAGTCAACCGACAGCAACACCAGCAAAGATCCACCATCCACCACTTTCACCAAAGTTGGTGAGCAATTGGGTCTGTTTCTGCTGTGACAGGGTCCAGGGCCTCAGGGGTGTCTGGCTGGCCTTGACTAGGCTGAATCTCTAGCTTTGCGAGAAGCTTTGACGGAGGGACAGCTTGAGGGGATGACGAGGATATGGCTTCGTTGCCAGTCTCGAGATGATCTGAATGGTTCATCATTGACGGACCCCCAACAAAGAGGCGTCATGAGCACGTACACGGAAGAGATTGTAAGACTCAACATTTTTCTTTTTTGGCTTTCAAGACAATGTTACATGATGGGCTAGGACGACGTCTGAGCGGCTCTGCTTTGACGTCCTTCACATGTCTCATAGGTACTGGCTCAGGTTCTCATGAGACAAACCGCCACCTCTTGAGCACGTGTTCTCTGATAAGCAGAGCGCGAGGGATTACCAGGGCTGAAGAAACCTCAGGCACGACGATATAACATCCATTGGCCTTGATCTCACAATCGACCGGGCCGGCGTCTCCAGTCGAATAAACGCCCGCTGGAGCTTGAAGCTCGCTGCTCCCCGGCTTGTCTCCATCCGTCATGGAGAATCATGTCCATGGATGCTTGCTTGTGCAGGCTGCGCTGCACTGCGCTGCACTGCGCTGCACCTCCGGGGCTTGCAGCCCAGCGTTGCGGCGGCGGCGGCAGTAGAAGCAATAGCAATAGCACGTCTTTTGACTCTGCAGCAACGGCCGGCGCCTCTGTGGCTCTGCGATTTGTCGTCGGCGCCGGTGTCCCGTCGTCGCGAACCCACCGTGACACGATCCTCCAACGGCTCTTGTAGCCTCCCGTGCGCGGGGCCCATGAGGCCGTTTTCAAGCAACATGAAGCCATTCTCTGGATCCAGACAGACACGTCGTAGCTGAGGAGCTGTCCCGGTTCATGCACATCCGATACGGGTACTTGCTTGCTGTACGAAACACGGCGACTCGCACATCCTGTCTCACTGTCGCTACATACATGGTACATCCCCCAGACTTGGGCTCGGGCTTGAGCTTGGGGATACAATCCTGCGAGACGGTCGATCAAAGTCCGGTTCGACGGGCATGATCCCGGCTCAACCGCCTCGCGATCTTGTCAGCCGCGTATCACTCTTGATGATCGGGTCTTGTTAGTACTATGCTATGGAAGTGCGATGGGACTCGTTGTACCGTCCTGTCTGCCCTCCCTGAGGTGGCATGACTTGCGAGCCCTGCGACGATAGCTGTGCGTCAGATTGAGCTTTGAGCTTGAGAGCTGCGGTGCCTTGATGATTCGCTGCGAGTGATTCTGAGCTATTGCTGCTTGAAGATTGCTCGAGGACCAGTGAAGCTCCCCCCAGTTTGCACCGCCCGCCTCACCTTTGCCAAGCAAGGTGAGCTGTTGGCACCGAGACGAACGGGTAGATGATGGGACTGGAGCTGGAGACTGGACGCGAGATTCGTCCAGATTGGAATCCATGGAACGAAAGGAAGGTCTGCCCTCTGACTTGTTACAAAAAAAAAAGGCGCCTCCTCCACCGTGCATCGCATTGCATGGCAGCTTGCATCGCAGGGCGGTTGTCGTCCTCTCTTTTTTTGTGCTCACAGATCCACACGAAGAAGCCATTCACAGCTGTCCAACCCAAACCCGCTTCAGCAGAGTTTTTTTACTCTACTTGACCCCCTTGTCACAAACACCATTCGATAGAGGGTGGAATAACTTGAACAAGAAAGAAAAATAGAATCAACCACGTAGGTAGTGCTTCGTCCAAGCGTACATACATACATACATACGTTTTTTGATACTACACACACACTCTCCTCCTCCTCCCCCTGCTTTGACAACCCTCCACAACGCACGGACAACTCAGCGCCGTTGCGTAGTGTATGATGTGCGGGCAAGGCGCGTTGGCCCAGGCACACGGGAGGGGGGAGACTTTGTGTGTATGTACAGGGGGGTGGTTGATGATGGGGCAGCTTCTAATAGGATGGAAACTTTTTCAAGATGTGAATTTTTTTTGTTCCTTTGGACGAGATGGTGTGCATGGTGTGTAGTGCTTGACTCGACGACGATCCATGGATATACAACTCATCCTCGGGGGTTTAACCCCCGAGTTATCTATCTATCCGGCTGTTTCTAGAAACGGACCTTGATGTGTGTGGTGGTTATCCCGTCATGATCTCCCCTTGACCATCCATCTCTCTCCCTCCTCTCTGACGTATCCCAAGAACCGGGCGTGATCTCTCCCCCGTGACCTCCCACCACTCTCTTGCTGCAGTGCAAGCAAGCAAAGAAAAACGGGCGGGCGTAACCGAGAGACATGCCTTTTATTCCGAGCTGTCAAACCGACCTTTACATATTCCTCTTCTTCTTCTTGTACCACCCAAGTTTTCTACCCGCTGTGCCGCAAGTTTTTGCTGCGTTACTCAAAACACCTCAGCCTCAACGTAAAGTCGTGACGTGATGATACCACTCTTTCTTTTTCTCGTCTACACGAGAGCAAAAAAACCTCGTCAGCAGGACCGTTGCGAAAAGAAAAATAATACGATATGTTGTGTTGACTTGGTACAACAGACGTCAAAGTGGCGCAACACTCTTCTCTCTTCACTCTTTGAAGATTATAGCACATCTCGTAGATGAACAAAAAAAGGAGAAGCGTTTCATCTCATTGTCTAACCCAATCCCCTCCCTTCCGATCCGCTCTAAGCAAGCGTATTACCGTCGTGCCTTGTTGTCCCGTTCTCTCTAAATATCCAAGAAAGACCCCCTCCTTGATCCAAGAGTTAAAAACCTCCCTTTCCCGATGTAACACCACATATAGACCCCAAAGTAAGGTTTTTCGAGGCAAGGTACCCGGAAGATATCTCCTTTTCTCTCCTGTTTTTTTTTCTTTCGTTCTTTCCTCGCCAAGAAGGGGGGAAAAGTTCATGCCTTGCCTCCTGTCCCCCCCCCCAAAGTCTCGTTCCATCTCGCAAGCCTAGCTCGAAAAAGTACAACCAAATGACATGCCCCGGGTTGGTGATCCCACCGGGGGTGTAATGCTCAATCTTCCGTCCCCGTCCAAAAAAGCCCATTCCAGAGGTGAGTGAGTGCGTTTGACAAAGAAGAAGAAGAAGAAAGAGCAAGAAACAAAAATAAACGATGGAGAAACGAGTGGGGAGGAGGAGGAGGAGGAGGAGGCAGAGGTAGAGGATAAAAACATGACTCCCCCGTTGCATATATGCACAACTTTACGTCAAGTCCCTCAACATGTATCAAATGTCTGTTGCTGTTCCTGCGCAGCTGTCTCATGTGCATCCAGGTAAAGGCACCAGACCATCCTGGTTATGTTTCATACATCATGTCTCGGCTGAAGCAAGACACACTTTGACTTATGCAAGGGTACATTTAAGAAAAACACCTTGAGGAAACCCCAGATGCCGATACCGCTCAACACGGGAATCGTCAAGTTGTCATCCCAGCCAAAGATGTCCACCGCCTCACTGGCAGATGCCACGAAGCCAGACCACAAGCTCATGGCTCCCAGGGCCAAAGCACCAGTGATGCTGGCCTGGCCCTGAGACACACCAACCGCCTCGCAGATAGTCTTGGGCAGCGAGAGCACGCCCTGGAACATAAAGTTCTCGTCGCCAGGGAAGGGGCCGATGGTGGGAACGAGCCAGCCGTAAAAGAAGTACGATGTTCCAACGCCAACCAGGAAGGCTGCGATCGAACCGGCTAGAGACTTTCCACGGCGGATACGAGGAGTGTATCGGCCCCAGAGGCGGCCAAAAAGTGCTAGCAGCGGTGTCGCACCAGCTGAGCAGGAGAACGCTCATGATGCCGACATCCTTGGGGAAGCTGTAGAGGACGATCCAAGCACCAAGGAGGTAGAAGATGACACCGTTCCAGCCAGAGTATTCGCTCTCGCGCATCAGGGCACCGAGAACCTTTACATAGAAGCGGTTGAAAGATGCGTATCGATGTCGGAGCCAGTCGACCGTTGTGATGGGGATGAGTGCTGACATGAGCCAGGGTGTCACCGCTGTTGTCTGAGTGCCGGTGACGTAGAGCCAGATGACGAAGAAGCCGATCGACACGTGGAGGACCTTGCGCGGCACCTCATGCTTGTGTACAAATGTCCTGAAATGCCTGTGGATGGGGATGAGTCCTAGAGGGCTGGGACTCCGACTAAAGTCGCGCCAGCTCCATCCTATCGACGTTGAGGGGGTCGGCGGCGCGAGATGGCCATTTGTCGCGACAGCTTTGCCGTTGCCGTTGGTGCTGGCGTTTCCATTAACTTTGACTGGCTCCTCCGGAATAACATCCTTGTTCATCTTGCCCGCTTTGGAAGCGTTGCTCATGCGCCTTGATAGACGCTTCACGGCGGCGTGATCGATCGGTGAGCGGCTGCGAGTGCGAGCCCTTCGAAGTTCGGGAGGATCCGAGTCATCATCCTCCTCGGCATGCTCCTCGAGGGGTTGAGGCGTGGGCGTCCTCCTCCGGGCAGCAGAGCGCGTAACTGGGCCCGTGTAGTCGGAAACGTCTCGCTCGGAAGGGGTGGGACTCGGTGAGATGACGCGGGGCGTCTCGGGGATCTTGGATCGGAGGGACGACATTGTGAAGGAGAAAGGTGGGAGTGCTGGACAGCGAACGGCGCCGACAACTATGCGCCGTAGAGATTCGAAGCCAGAAGGCCAAAAGGTGTTGTGTTTGCTGGAGTGGAGATGGTTATCTAGGCGCGATGAACGCACCGTTGCGACGTTGTCTGACGAGCAGGAGGAGGAAATGTTGGGTGATGATGATGATGCGCCAGCAAAGAGTGAGAATAAGTTCCAGGAACCGAAAGAATGGAGTTGCTGCTGCTGTTGTCGCCTGTCTGAAACCGAAGGATCGTCGCGTTCGTGGTGGCTATGCCTCTGCCGGCTGTGGCGTATTTGACAGTGGTCGCTAACGTCTACTGGACCCTGACAGTTGGGACTGCTAATGCTATGACGGCGACGACGTTGATGATGGTCAAGATGAAGTTGTTGACCCTGGCTCGGAGTTGTACTAAGGCTCCGCGGCGCCGGAGACTTCGGAGGACGGTAAAGGTCGAGGCCGTCTATTGTTGAATCCAGATTGATGATTGACAAGGATGCAGCGGAGGTGGGATCCCCCGCCGCATGATGGGTACGGAGATGAATGGCCCAAGGCTCGAGGTCACGACCGGGGCACGCACACATGCGATCCGTGTGACGTTTTTTTTTTTTTGTTTTAGTGAGTGAGAGAGAGAGAGAGGGCGTGACTTGAACGCTCAGATAGCGAGAGGGGAAAAAAGAGAGACAAGAGAGAAAAAGGGTTAGAGAGAGTCGTGTGACACTCGAAAGGTATCCGGGCGACTCTGAGTGGGTTCTGTCTTATTTTTTCGCTCTCTCTTTTTCTCATGGCTTGGTTCAAGTTTGGTTTGGCGTTGGTGGGCTTTGGAGATTTTTCGCTCCCCTCCCATGGCTTGTCACTGGATGGCATGGGTCCGGGGGAAGAGACGGAACGATGAGTACGGTACGTATCTGTGGCGCCGTGATTTTCCAAGTTTCCCTAAAATGGACACCGCCTTTTGTTATAAGCATGTGACTGCTGTCTGTCTGTTGTCCTCGGTATCAACTCCAATAATATGGTTAATAACACATGAATATCTGCAAGTTTGAAACAAAACTCCTATGGACAGCTGGCGGAAATGCCAAATTAAGACTAAAAACAAGATTACCATGTATCCTCGACCCCCCGGCAATAAACAAATCCTCCCCCGGCTCTTCCGCGATCTGGCCTGACTGCTTCTGCCGTGTGTCACGTCACCCCAAAACATTTCATCTCAGGGACCGACCCGAGCCAGGTCCCCCATCCAATCCCACGTCATTTGAACATGTTGCCCAGAAAGTTGTGACCACGTGCCTTGCAGACAGACCAAGGAGCACCAGCCACAGTAAACGTATGCGCCACACAGTTGAAGCTCCACCAGTTGCGATAAGATAAAAATTTACAAAAATGTTTTTGCGCAAACCTCCGGGCCCCTCTAAGCCGACTTGCGACAGCTCAACTTGAACTATTCCATTCGGCCTCAAACTTTGGTTTCCAGTTTCAAAATCTGGATAAGGAGTCATGGCGCCTGGAAAGGAGAAGAGGAAGAGCCAGAGGGCTTGGGATGCTCTCACTCCTCCTCTCGCAGAATGGATCATTGATGCTGTCGCGACAATGGGCTTTAGCCAGATGACACCCGTTCAAGCAGCGACACTGCCCCATTTCATGGGAAACAAGGACGTTGTAGTCGAGGTATGGCCTTGATCCAAACCTCAATCCAATGAAATCACCATCTAACTCTATCCTAGGCTGTCACCGGTAGCGGCAAGACCCTCGCATTCCTCATCCCCCTCGTCCAGAAACTGCTTCGCCTCGGAGAACCCACCAAGAAACACCACGTCGCCGCCATCATCGTCTCGCCTACGCGAGAGCTAGCGGCTCAGATTCATACAGTGTTGCTCTCGCTGCTGCAATTCCACGAAGCATCCGCCGAAGTCCTCCCACACCTCAAGGGTGACGAAAAAGCGTCCCGCCACGACGTCTCCGGCCATTGTGCCCCAATTGCTTGTTGGAGGCACCACGACCCCGGCGCAGGATCTCAGTTTCTTCCTTCGACATAGCCCGAACGTCCTCATCTCATCACCTGGCCGACTCGTCGAGCTCCTCTCGTCTCCTCATGTCCACTGTCCCCAGTCCTCGTTTGAGGTCTTGGTCCTCGATGAAGCCGATCGCCTCCTCGACCTGGGTTTCAAGCCCGATCTCCAAAAGATTCTGTCACACCTCCCGAAGCAGCGAAGAACTGGTCTCTTTAGCGCCAGTGTCAGCGAAGCAGTCGGCGAGATTATCCGCGTTGGTCTAAGGAATCCAGTCAAGATTGAGGTCAAGGTCAAGATGAAGGATGGCGGCATTCTCGAGGATAGGAGGACACCCGCCAGTCTTCAGATGACATATATGGTCAAGCCCGCCAGCCAAAAACTTCCAGCCCTTGCCGAGCTTCTCGAGCGGTTACCCGTGAGGCCACAGAGGAGCATCGTTTTTCCTTTCTACTTGCGCAGCCGTCGACTACTTCCAGCACATCCTACCATCAATTCTGCCAGAAGGCTTTGCTTTGGTACCGCTACACGGAAAGCATCCTGCCAAGGTTCGCGAAAAGAACTTTAACCGTTTCCTCACTTCCGTGTCGCCAACAATATTACTTACAACCGATCTGGCGGCTCGTGGTCTGGATATTCCCCAAGTTGATCTGGTAGTTCAGATTGATGCCCCCTCAGACCCCAAGGTCTTTATCCACCGCAGTGGCAGAGCAGGACGTGCTGGTCGAAAGGGCTTAGCTGTGGTTATGCTACACCCTGGGCGAGAAGAAGACTACGTCAAGTTCCTGGAAATTCGAAAGACGCCAATTGTTGAGCTGGAAAAGCCCGAAGTCATTACATCAGAAGACGGTGCCGTGGCCACTACCAAGAAGATTCGCGATCTGGTCCGAGAAGATAGGGCGCTCTTCGACAAGGCCCAGAAAGGTTTTGTGAGCTGGGCTCGAAGCTACGGTGCCCACCAAGCTACATCTATTTTCCGAGGTGCTGACCTTGACTGGGAGGATCTCGGAAATGCCTGGGGCTTGTTGCGCATGCCTAGGATGCCTGAACTCAAGAACTGGAAGGGCGATAAGATGCTTGGTCTCGAGATAGACTGGGACAACTATGCCTACAAGGAGAAGGCCCGAGAGCAGGCCAGAAAGGTTGCCATGGAGGAGGAAAAAGTCAGGCAAGAAGCCAGACGAGAAGGAGGAGAAGAAGCGCAAGCGCAAGAACGAGGCCTGGAGTGCAAAGCACGAGAAGGAGGAGGAGCGCGTGGAGCGTAGGGAGAAGCGGCACAAGCGACGTGAGGCTGAGAAGACGGCTAAGATGACGGACGAAGAAAAGGTCAAGCAGATGGAGCTTAACGAGCTCATCGCCGAGGTTCGTAGACAGAATCAGGCCAAGGCGGAGAAGAAGGACGACGAGTTTGAAGGATTCGATGATTAGACAGGAATATACCCCGTTAATTGGTGTCTAAAGTTGGACATCCTGGCATCGATTATTATCTCAATATGAGTTCGCACTCCAATTGGCCGAATGGTAATTTCGGTTTCGGTTCGATCCGTGAACTCTGTTTGGAGAGTCTATTTCTGTTCATATCGGTTTCGCATTCTAAGCTTAGACGACATGGTCTATTAGCTTCCAGTCAGTGCTCATGACGCGGCAAGGCATAGACACCCGAAAAATGCCTAGCAATGGTTTCATGATCTCGGGGGCTGACGAGGCTTTCGCGATAGAACACAGGAGTCGGCCTCATGTCGGGCGCTGCAGGCCAAACTGCAAAAGGCCTTTGCAGAACTAACAATGTGGATGTCAACGCAAGCACCCAGGGGTCCATTGCGTGGCCTTCCCCCAAGCGCATGGGTAAGTGGTGGATCGTCGAGGAGAGGGAGGTTTATAAGCCGAAAGGTCCTAAGGCTATACGCGTATGGGGGTTGTCGGCTAAGAAGTGAATACGAAAATTCGATTTGGATCCGAGGAACGCGTATTTGTTGCAGGTGTAAGTGGACTCAAAGAGGCCGTGCAGGACTGATCATTCACACGAAGGGTTTCAGTCAGAATGCAGTTGCTCTGAGTGAAGCGCGTGGATTTAAAGTGGCGGTATAGGTAGTAGGCGTAGATTAACTTGATCATTGTTGATGCCCTTTTGATCTTGATTGTGAACCGCACTCACCAGCAGCGTTGATGGGCAAGGACCAGACACCATGGCCCAACTGAAGCCAATTTCAGGCGACGACTACCTGTGGAGATATGTCCCATCGAGGGCCGCCGCAATTGTCTTTGTGGTATTCTTTGCGATTCCAACGGGTTTCGTGATATGGAGGATCGTCAAGACAAGAAGTTGGCATTGCATCCCGTTCGCTATAGGAGGACTGTGTAAGTCGCCATTGCTGCTAATAGAAGGTAGCTGACCGAGGAACAATAGTTGAAATGACAGGATACAGCGCAAGAGCTGCAGCGCAAGGGCTGACAGACGTCATGATGCCCTACTTCATCCAGCATGCTTCCATCCTGCTTGCGCCGGCCCTGTTTTCAGCTGCCATGTACATGACACTGGGCAAGATGATGCGGCGCCTCAAGGGCCAACGACACTCCATTATACCCGTGACATGGCTACCAGTCATCTTTGTTGCAGGCGATGCCATGTCGTTCTGTATCCAAGGTAGCGGAGCTGGTGTTGTAGCTACTGGTATAAGCACCATGGAAACAGGGCAGAAGATCATCGCAGGCGGGATCAGCCTCCAAATCGTCATGTTTGGGCTGTTCATAGCCACATCAATCGTCTTTCACATAGGGCTGCGGCACTGGCCATCCGGGCCATCGCTGGCAAGGGGCTCAACATGGAAGCGGTCGATGAAGGTGCTGTACATCGCCTCGGTGCTCATTGTAGCGAGATCCACATTCCGCTTGGCGGAAAGCATTCTCGGCCCGGACGGATATCCACAAGGACACGAGTGGACGCTGTATGTGTTTGACGGGCTACCGATGCTCTGCGTCATGGGTATCTTTGCGGGCTGGTTCCCAGGGGCTGAGGGTGGTGGTGGGCGGGGATCTCACGGGGATGACGAAGGGTGGCAGCTGGAGACGATGGACGCGTGGCCGTCATATGAGAGCCCTACATGAGGGGCCAACCGATACGGAAGCAGCCGTGGGAATAATTTCCGGGGTTTCCAGAGCCTCTGGGGAGAAATTGGGTGATCAATTAAGCTTGAATTTGTAATGTAGTCAAGATTCATGGTCTGACGGTGAATGATTTCGATGTTATCAAGGATTACGTGGAAGATGGATGACGTAGACCTAGAGATTGTGGCTCATGCGGGAGAAGGAGATGAACGTTGAAACTCAAGATTCGAGTTATTGCAGAGAGGCTTGGACCTTCCCTGGCCGTTTGTACGAACGGCCACAAGACGGAAAGAGGAAGCGACAGGGATGGCTTCTAATTCTGGATAGGGCAGGACCGGATCGTCGTACCTGACAGGTTGTAGTGGCTCCGTGGCTCTGGTCGGTGGTGGTTACTTCCCAACACAGTCTAAGACCCGATAAAAGTCATGAACCGATTCGATTAATGGGGCTGCAAGGGATGGAAGGTGCTTGGAGCATGGATTGATCCTTTTGAACAGTGCTCTTTCCCTGCTTTGCCTTACATTAAGCGTCGCGCCTTCCTACTGCGTACCTACCGTACCGTACCGTGCTTTTTGCTCCATCAGCCAGTCTGACTAAACCGCCGCATTTTTTTGCTAGAGCCCAGCAGCTGTTCAAGCCCATTCCGCAAAAACTTGACCAAAAACAAACACCAACGAAAGGAGCGCTTTGATCATTTCACGACGTCACTACCAGGACAACTTGTTTGAGGAGGACGCCACTTATTACTCTCGACGAGCCAAGACAATGGGCGCTTTCTTTTGCTGACCAAGACGACATTGGCAAAGAAGCCTTCTCGCATCGCTGACTGCGCCCCTGAGCTCCCCCCATCCCCTGCAATGCCCCCGCGTTCGGCTGCGGAGGCCAAAGGCTCCGGGTCCGGGTCCGGCGCCGCCACGGCCAAGCTCCGTCGCGCTCATCGGAAGTCACGCAACGGCTGTTGGGAGTGTAAGCGGAGGCATATCAAGTGCGATGAGAGCCGTCCGGCTTGTAGCAACTGTGTCGTCAGTGAGCGATCATGCTCCTTCCCGCCCTCGACAGCAGCAACGGCTGCTACTCCCGTCGCACCTCAAACCCCGGCCTCCGCTCCAACGCCAAGTCCGGTTCCTTCGCATTCTCAACCTCCGTTGCCGACATCTCAGAATGCTACAGGTTTCGACAGTCAGGCTCAAAGCCCTGCCGACAGCATGTCTAGTGCTACAGGCCTTCATAATCCTGCGTCTGGGTCGTCGTCAACATTCTTTGGATCGCGGCTAGGATTCCCTACCATAATTGATGACCAACCACCTCCTATCACTACTCTACCGTCATTCATCGAGTCATTTGCTGCCAAGAACTTTGCCGATACACCCTCAACCCCCTCTATCTCAGATGGCATGCCCCAACCTGTCTTCACAGCAAAGCATCTCATCCTCTTGCATCATGCCACAACCGCTATGCCACTCACCAACGACTTGGTACGTCCCGTCGTTGATATCGCCGTTGAATGGTGCAAGGATGCTCCCTACGCAGTCGACCAGCTGCTTGCCATCGCTGCTGATCATCTTGCCATAATACAACCTGAACAAGCCGCTTCTCATCGACGAACTGCCAGGGAACTACAGACGCGAGCGCTCACCTTTTTCAACAACCACGCGCAGGAATTGAGTCAGGAAAATGGAGATTTTGACAAATATTGTCTCCCTCGTTTCCTTTTCGCTGCTTTACTGAGCCTCCACATGATCTATGAGACATACGCGTACTACCGCGCCAACTTCCACGTCTTCATAGAGAGGTTTGTCGAGTCCGTCCATCTTCATCGAGGCGTTCGCACCGTCATCTCCCCAAGCTATAACATCATTCTCGAGTCACCTCTAAAGCCGTTTATTGTCAACATTCGCCTTGCCTCGGAATCAGAGAACGGGGGCAGTGAATGTGTCGCGCTACTTGAACTCGTTCAAAACTCTGATCTGAGCTCAGCAACAGTCAACGCCATTTCAGAAGCTGTCCACACCTTGCAATGGGCTTTCAATGTTCACCGCAACCTGCCGCAGGATGGGAGTGTGCATGCTTCCACCGCATTTCCTGTCCTCTTGACGGCCGAGTTTATGGAGGCTGTGCGCAAACATCGTCCTGAAGCCTTGCTTGTCTTGGCATACTACGGCGTTCTCTTGCACCGCTGCCGTAATGCCTGGATCATAGGCGATGGTGGTTCTTTTCTGATACGCCTCATCGCGGATTACCTGGGGAGCTTTTGGCAAGAGCCCATGCGCTGGCCCCTCGAAGAGTTGGAAAGGGATCAGGGGTGAGAGAAGAGCGCCAGACGTGGCCACGTTCATCACTGCCTGACCGTTCCAGGTCGACAGACGCCGAGCCGCACGAGATGTTCTTGGAGATTCATTCAGTCGGTGGTCAAGTTATCTGCTGGCCACCTAGTTAGCTGGCACAACCGAACGGCTGACTGAGATCATATGCCGGCACTGTCGGGGCTTTGCTGTCTTATCACGAACTTCCTCACCTAAAACGATATAGACGCCTCACGCTCCACATGGTAGATCAATGAGGCAAAGGGGGGGAGGAATTTCTGCTCGGATCTTGCCTCAGTAAAGGTGGTGTCAGTGTCATGTCTTGGTCTAATCAAGTACTATATCTCAAGGATGATTGCCATTATTCTTGATACAAATCTCGATAGACATTAACAGCATCACAGCGAGGCACCTTATCACTGGGTACGGGGGAGAATCTAGTTTATGTAGAAATATGTATTTGCCGGAGCGTCACAATCTGCTCCCTATCCATACCTACGATATGGCCCTAGGTACCTTAAGACAACTTCTACATGCTCCAGCCTGAAGCATCACCCCATGTCTCTCTCAACCGCATCATCTGAATCTGTATTTCGTTTCTTCTTTATTTATTCATCAAAGTGAATGATCAACACCGCAAGCGGCACTCTCGTTCAACTAGTAAAACAACAGCAGCAACAGCTCTCACAACCAGGCTCCTTTCTTTTTTTGTTTACTCCCCTCGACCCTAAAAGGGGGGCTGGGTTTGAATAAGGACATGCACCCCCTGGATCGGGTGGGCGGCGACCACTCTATGAAATTTGGTATCATAACAGCAAGGAAATCGAGCAAGGAGGAGATGCCGTCGCGCGCAATAAGGTCGGAGTAGTCCATCGGATCGCAGGGCGCGGGTAGCCTCAATGACACCGTTCAAAGACCATAAAACTCCCAACCATCCCCAGCTGACTCCGTCGGTTTCGTGTCGGAGGCGGCTTGAGGCGCAAACTCGGTCCGCAGCTCTTCATCGAGTCATAGCTCCTCATCGTCCAGTTCCGAGGGCTTCAACAGACCGCCAACCTTCTGTCGTCGCTCCATGTCGGCCGCCTTGGCATCCCGCTCCTGCTGCTCCTTCTCAACGATGAACAGTTCCGCGTTGTCGCCGGCAAACTCCTTGAGGGAGATGAGGAAGTCACGGAGGTTGAGACGGAACTTGTCGTACTGCGTGTTGAGTGTGAACAGTCCCTCGACAAAGGTTGTGATTTGGCTCCTGCAAAATGGTCAGTATTTAGTCAGGGGCTCTGCGTGGAATAACGTACGCTTGCAGATTGCGGAAGGCGTTTTGCAACAGGTTTGCCACAAAGTTGGCGACAAACTCTCGGTTGCCAGTTCCAGCCTGAGCCTGGTCGGGGCTGTAGATGGGCCCCTGGATCTTGGGTTGAGATCCGTCGGCAGGGTGGATGTAGTAGAAGAGTTTCATCAGCAGCATGGACTGCGTCTTGAAGCCAGCCTTGTGGTCGTTGTCGGTCACGACAAAGAAGACATCCTGCAGAATAGTGATGAAGAATCGCTGGAAGAAGGCGTTGGCTGTCTGGACGTCAGTCTTCTCGGCGATGTTGTTGATCAGCTCCAGGGCCATGTTAAGACCAGCCGCCTCGACATCTCGGTTGTCATGCTTGAAAGCCCACGAGCACGAATCGATAACAAACTTGAACTGGTTGTTGTCGAGCTTGAGCAGAGCAGGGAAACAGTGAAGGTTGATGGCTCGGAGAAGGTTGAAGAACTCGACTCGGTGCTCGGGGAACTCCGAAAAGTCCTTGTTGATCATCTCCAGGGTGCACTCGAAAACATTCTGCATGATAGTGGGAACCTGATCCTCCATCAAAGCAGAAAGCTTGGTGATGATAGTGGAACAAGCCTTGAGAACCTCGGCATCTCGGGCACCAGGCACGTTGCGGTTGTAGTCGACGAGCACAGAGTCCAGCAGAGGAGGGACCATCTGAGCACGAACAGCCTGGAGATCCTCCGCCTTGTCGACATACACCTCGATGAGCTTGAGGATTTCCTTCTTGATGGTCCGGAGACCGCGGACTCTGGGCATCTTTGTGGCGAGCTCACCATCACGAGCAACAGCCTCAGAGATGAGTGTGCTTGTAGCATTGTACATCTGAAGCATGTCGTGATAGATACGACCGATTTGGGGATAGAAGTAGGATCCCACTGATGAGCAGGCTGAGACATTCGTCTTCATGATGTTGCCGATGACCTTGATCGTCTCGGCGTCCTGAAGAATGGACGGGTTCATGGTCGCCTGCTTGATAATCTCATCCCAAGCCGCGTTGGGGATAGCCATGAGATCGGAAAGGAGTCTCTCCTGCTGGTGTTTGTTGCCCTGAGCAGCCACCATATAGCCACAAGCCTCATAGAATGTGTGTACTTGCTGGGGTGTCAGGTCGCATGTAATCTTGCCCATGTTTCTAACAATCTCCTCGATAAATGGCTCCTGCTCGCTAGGCTGGAGAGCAACAAAGTGTCGTCGGCATTGTCGGGCAATCTTGATGAATGTGTCGCAGGCCATGTCCTGCACACCTGTTTAAACGTTAGTATCATCATCGACCCCTGAAATGACTGAATCTTACCCTCGTGTGACTCGTGCATAAACTCAAACAGCTTGTTCACAACTGTCTTGAGGAACTTCCAGTGAGCCTTGAGGAAACGTGGGTACTGGCCCACGATGTACATGATGTTACTGGCGACAACGGCCTTGTTGTCCTTGCCGCGCTTCATCTCCGTAAGACCCAAGAGATCCTTGATGACGGTGACGAGGAATCTCTTTTCAGTCTCTTCATTCATGGCCAAGGAAATGGATCCAATAGCCCAGCAGAGAACGTTGCAGTTGTGCCAAGACCACTCGGTGCCGTCGACCTGTCGCGCCAGCTTCTCCGTCATGATGTTTTCCGTGTCGACCACGTCCAGATGCGTCAGGTACACCAAGCACTCTCTTATCGTCTTGTAAAGCTGTACCGTGTCGCTCTCCTTGACGAATTCTCGGACGATTTCACCCTCGTCGTTTTCGACAATCAGAACCTCCTCAGGACGAACCATCTTCTCGATCATGACGACTCGCAGGTTGGAGAGAACCTCGTTGTACTTGTGTTTTCGGAGAGGGTAGTTGTTGAGGATCGACGGGTTGGGGGCGCCGCTGCCGGAGATGCCTGCGCCGACGGCCATGAGGGGGTTGAGATCCGTAATAGGGAGCTGCTGCATCTCCTCATAGAGCTCCTGAACAAGCTTAAGCCAGTAATCCAGGCAAATCTTGAAGATTTCTCGATCGTCGATCTGCGATATCCTGATAAGATAGTAGTGACCGTGGATGAGGAAATCGCGGTTAGGGAGTTTCTCGATCAACTATGGCGCAAGTTAGAGTCCGAAATTCAGCAGTATTCAACAAAACCTACGTTCAAGTGCATTCCGAAAAAGTTGCACAGGAAGAGGGCCAGGTTCTGGATAAATTCCTGATCCCTCGAGTTGCTGCTGGGATATGTCGACTTGAGATCAAGAGTGACAGGAATGATGTTCGCAATCGTGGTCAGCGTCTCAGTAAACATCTTGACGAGCTGTTCGTCGTAAGAGTTGGGCTGGCCAGGGCCACCAGTCTGGAGGCCACCGATCTCGGTAAGGCACTGCATGGTGACGTTTCGGAACTCGGGAGTCGAGAGGAAGCGCGTGCGCAGTGTCTCGATAAGCGGTGTCTCGAAGATGTAGCCCAGAGGGATCCAGTTGCAGAATCGGAGCAGGGTCTCGAGGGTCGCCTTGATCAGGCTGGGCTGAGTCGCAGTGTTGAGGACCTCTTGGCAGAGGTTGAAGATCTGAGAGAACTCGGCGCACATGGTCTGCTTCAGGTTGCGCGTCTTGGTCGAGGTCATCTGCTCGGCCGAGTAGTCAAAGACCTCCTCCGAGAGCAAGCGGAGGATGATCATGTTGTTCTCGCAGATGGATAGGTTGGAGTGGCAGGACGAAATGATTTCGTTGATGAAGGTGGGCCAGTTGTGTGGCCATTCCTGCTTGAGGACGGAGACGAGAACGAGGTTGAGCTTGTTGAGCAAGGTCTTTTGCTGGCGCAAAGAATCTTCGGAGCTCGAGCACTGAATGATGAACTGCACAATGAAGTTTCGGATTCCTAGAGGTTACGAGCGGTCAGCGCTGGATACCGAGGCAAACCGGAGGAGGCCATCGTGACATGACGAACCTTGACACTGGTCTCGGGGGAGAACCTTCCACCTCGTCATGATAACATTATCGAGGACCTGCAGACCCAAGTCTGTCAAATTTTGTCAGCTACCCTGTTCCATGAATTCCATGTTGAAAAATATGCGGTTCGGGGTGAGAGCCAGTCGGTGGCAGATAGACCACAGGAGTGAGGCAGTAGAGTCGACGTACACTTGGTCTGGGGATATTGCGCATCGGAAAGGATCTTGTCGACCAAGAGCCAAGCATCGGGATCTTCCTTGAACTACGCTACAGTTAGCCGTCACAAAGTCTTTTCTGTGTATACGACAAGGAGAGGAGTGCGAACCTGGTTCAGAGCAGCTTGGGCGGTTTTTTGCTACATGATTCAACGAGACGGGATTAGCTCTTGTGCCTCTTGGGTTCACGCGCGGGGTCCACGGCTGGGGAAAAACCGAGACGCCAGCGTTCACCACCTACCTGCTCACCGCGCCCCTCGTAGAATGAGCGGACGAGGTTGTCCAGCTCTTCAATGGAGGCAGCCATATCGGGGGGCTGGTTCGGAGTCGAGGACTTGTCGTTTGCGAGGGTTTTGGGTGGTGGTGGTGGTTGTGTTTGGTTGTGGTGGGCGGAAGACGAGGCGAGGCGGGGGAGGGAAGAGATGCAAGCAAGGCCAGCCCCAGGCAGAGACACCTCAAATGGAGATGGGAAAAAGCAGAGCGCGCTCTATAACAAGCGATAGAGGCCAAGTAAAAAGAGGCAGGGGAGAGTCGCAGTGTGCGGGGGACGCGTCGCAAAAACCTGCAGGAGGGTGAGAGTGAGAGAGAAGAGTGTCAAGAGGAGAATACAAGTTCGGCTTTGGTGGATGGATGGTGGAAATGGAAGTGGACGACGTCGGTGAAGTGAGGTGAGGTGAGGGGACTTGGACTGCCTAGGTAGAGGGAGGGGGAGGTCCATGGATCGGATGGATTGGTTGGTGCTTGGTTCCAATGGTGGGGAGATTGAGGTGCACCTTCTGTGAATACAGGCACCTCCAGTGGAGCGGATGCCCCGCAGCCTCGGAGTCTAGCAGCGTCACTTCAGTAACCACCCACCAGCTCACACAGACAACCTGGAAGCTCTGACCTGGGCTGGCACACGTTGAGGTGGACGGGCAGGCTGGGCGGGCTGAGTTAACCGCCAGCTGCCAGCGAACGAGATGTGATTTTGTAAGCGGCGGGGCTGAAAAAAAAAAAAGGCTCTGACAACGAATGTATCGGTACCTGTTCCCACCAAGACGGTCGATGCTGTCACTGTGGGTGTTGAGTGCAAAAAAGCAAGACGAGGCTGCGGTTCGTCGGCACGCAACCCAGACCATGACGCTGGGACAGTTTGTATCGGTACTTGTGATGAGAGAGATGGGGACCGCCGCGCGCCAAACTTCCCAGCCTCCTCTAGAAAGAAAGCTCGATCGATCTTGGTTTTGGCCGAGTTTGAGATTACCCGATGCGGCCATACGGTTATAGGTAGGTAGTTAGTTGGTGTCTCAGCGAAAAGTCTCCGACTGAAGCAAACAACTTCTTTATCACAGAAAGTGTGTCTTGCCGTGATCCTTTGCATGAGTTATGTTGCATTCCTTGACGCACACAAAGGCATGGTGTTGTCTCTTCCACTAACTCGGCTGAATAAACTGACTGATCACAAACTTCACCCAACCCAAGGACTAAAACACGTCTCTAACAAAGGTACCATTCTTTTTTTTTTAAAGGCTGCTGCTCTATCTGCAAAGACACGTCCAACTCGTTGGCTCTATAGTCTAAATCCAATCACACTGCCCAGTTCTTTTTTCGGTTTATTTTACTTGTTTATGCCTTGTAGCCGGCCTCGAACAGGCTTTCCCGCAGGGCATTGAGAGCCTTGTCAATGTCATTTCGGTTGGGGTCCAGCTGTCACACACATGTTAGCACTCTGGATGGGCGTCTAAACGTGACGAGAGAAAAAAAAAACTTACAGCGCTAACACCCATGTGACCGAATCGAATGTACTTGGAGGCGATGGCCTTGTGAATACCGCCAGCAAAGACGACACCCTTGCCAGCCAGCTTGGGCAGCACGTCGGGGGCGCCAACACCCTCAGGAAGGTAGATGGCGGTCATGGCGTGAGCCTGGTCCTCGGGCTTGGTGGCCACGACCTTGAGGCCGAGGTCCGCAACGGCCTTCTTCACTCTGTCCGACACCTCGATGTGTCCCTGGAATCGCTCGGCCAGAGGCTTGGCGAGGATCTGAGTGAGGGCAGTGTGGAGGGCGTGGATGAGCTGAGGAGAAGGAGTGGCGAAGTATGAAGGCTTCTTGGCCTCATAGTTCTTCATGACTATACATCGTTAGCAGGTGTTGGCTTGCTTATAACGAGCTAGGATACTTACTAGGAGTCCAGTTCTTGAACGACGCAAAGTAGGCGGGGATAGGAGTCTTGCGGTTCTCAAGAGCAGCGGCAACAGCGCGGCCACTGAAGAAAGAGATGGACAGACCAGCGGGGACACCAATGGCCTTCTGGCTGGCAGTAACGACACCATCCAGACCCCACTCGTCGAAAGCGATCTCCTCGCAGGCAACACTGCAGACACCATCGACAATGACCAGAGTCTCGGGGGAGACACGGCGAACAGTGGCGGCCAGGTTCTTGAGCTCGCTGAGAACACCAGTCGAGGTGTCGACGTGGGTGACGGTGACGATCTTGTACTTCTTCTCGGAAAGGGCCTTCTCGATCTCGGGGAGTTGAGGTCGGCCACCAACCTCGCCGTCAAGCTTGGTGACGTTGGCGCCATAGGCCCTCAGGCAGTCGGCGAAGCCATCGCCAAAGTATCCGGTGCTGAGGACGAGAGCATCCTCACCAGCCTCGACGAGGTTAGCAGCCACGAGATCCCAACCAAGGGTTCCGGAGCCGGAGATGACGTAGGGTTGAGCGGCGGGGTCGGTCGATTGGAAGAGCTTGCGGGTCATGGAGAGGGTCTCGCCGAAGGTGTTGACGAAGCCGGGGCCGACATGGCTCTCGCTGCGGACGTTAGCATCATTGGAAGCATTGAAGGACTAGGTGTATCTCACCTGTAGTGGCTCATGGACTGGAGGACGGCATCGTCAAACTCGATGGGCCCAGGGATGAGCAGAGTGGCATGAGGAGGTTGAGAAGACATAGTGGCTGTGGATGTGGAAAGGCGACGATTCTGAGTAGTAGTAGTAGACGACGGAAGAGATTGAGCAGCAGCAGCAGAGGCGGTGCTATAAGAAGGACTCGAAAGATGGCGAGAAACAAGAGAGATCCTCCCGGCCGACGACGCCGCGGCGGCGGCCGAATACGTCTTGAAGCCCGCCGAGGAGGGGCTCTCGGCGGACAGCTCCGGGCTGCGGGGCACCTTCTTCCCCTCCATCCTTGCCGACGCCGATCTGAGCAAGAGCGACCGACTGGTGGCTACTGCGCCAGCTCCCACCCCCACTGACAACCGCTGCACCCACGCCAGCTTGACTGGGCGGTAACGGAAGGAAACCTGGCTGGTGGCTCCCCACCCTCTTCTCTCTTTGCAAAAAGGGCTCACTGAGAGAGTGAACCTTTCAGGGGCAGATGGACGCAACAGTACCTACGGAAGAAGGCCGAAGGTTTTTGCTGGTGATCGGTCGCCTTCCGAATCCGGGGTACAGAGACCGGGGGGTTGTG
>NKCK01000355.1:0-26507 GCA_003946995.1 Fusarium oligoseptatum
ATTTTTTTGGCTTACCGGCAGGTGGGTATTACCGGCAGGTGGGTACTGCATGGTACACTTTGCACATGGGTACCTCGTCTCGAGCTTCTTCTCCCCCGCTGTCAACAAGAGGACGGATAAATATGGCGGTAGCTTTGAGAACCGTATTCGCTTGGCTCTTGAGCTTGTCGACGCTACGAGAGAGGTTATTCCCAAGGATATGCCATTGTTTGTCCGCATCAGTGCTACTGAGTGGCTCGATACCAACCCTGACTGGAAGGGAGAGAGCTGGACGATTGATGAGAGCGTCAAGCTAGCTAAGATCCTGGCTGAGCGGGGCGTAGATGTCCTCGATGTGTCAAGCGGCGGCAACCACGCACAACAAAAGATCATTGGTGGTCCCGCATACCAGGCTCCCTTTGCCAAGAAGATCAAGGCTGCAGTCGGGGACAAGATGCTTGTCAGTTCAGTGGGAAACATCAAGACCGGCCAGGTAGCTCAGGACGTCATTGCTGGAGGCAAGGATGAAGAGGACACTCCATTGGACCTGATCGCAGCTGCACGCATGTTCCAGAAGAACCCTGGTCTCGTCTGGGCCTGGGCTGATGAGCTCGAGACAGACATCCATGTCGCTCATCAGATTGGTTGGGGATTTGGTGGAAGAGCTGGTGGAAAAGCCCATAAGGATGCTTTCGGCGACGGTAAGCACAGGAAGCATTGAGGGATTGAATCAGGGCTACTATGAAATTTTATGAACAATCATTCAGTCATTACTATACATTCTATTTACGCTTGCGTGACTCATTTTCTTCAGGCCTTCTCCGTCTCAAGCTGCACCAACTGCCTCCTTGTAAACGTGACATTAAAGTCAGCTTGCTTCACAAACCAAGCATTAATAATCCTCCACTCCTTGCTAGGATCTTGAAAGTCAATCTGTCACAGGTTAGCTGATGCTCTTCACTCCAGTGTCTTTAAAACTCACCTCGAATCGTCGCAAAAGACTCGGCACCACCTTGTAAATCTCCAACAGACTAATGTTCTTGCCAATGCAAGTTCGGCTACCCATACCAAACTGAAACATCATACCACTCATCTTCTTAATTCGCTTATCCTCCTCTTCTGGGTTCGCGTTGGGATCAGGCAGCCATCGTTCAGGTCGGTACTCGTTTGTGTTATCACCAAAGATCTCAGGGCGATTGTGAATCAGCCATGCTGAAGCTCCGACGATAGTACCGCCCTTGATGTGGTGACCTCCAATTTCAGCTCCTTGGGGCGGCACAATTCGTTCAAGAGGGAGGCCAGGTGCAGGGTGCATTCGGAAGGCTTCCTGGATACAGGCGTGAAGGTAGGGGAATCGTTGAGCTTCGGCAAAGGTGACGAGACCAGTCTCATAATCCGAAAAAGGCGCCAGCCTTTGAAGCCTCATCCAGTTCCTTCTGGAGCTTATAGTAGGAAGACTTGTTGCGGAGGAGGTAGTAGAAGACTGCAGAAAGGGTAATGGCTGTTGTCTCTGAACCAGCAAACGCCATAGACACAGCCATTGTCTGCACCAGGGTGTCGCTCATAAACTCGGGTCGAGCCTCTCTGGCAGCAATAAACTTGGAAAGCAGATCCTGTCCCAAAGCCTGCTTCTTAATATCGGTGGTAGGGAGCACAGCGTCCGACTTGAGCTCAGGGATGAGTCGCTCGGCCATTCGAGCGCGAGCAAATCGAGCGACGGGGAATGTCGAGTCAAACAGGCCCCATTGAGAAAGCTTGAGGTAGATAGGGTTCTTCAAGAACACAAGATCCAAAAAGGGGATTTGACCAACCTGATATTGTCAGTGTCTATCACAACATAGAGGAATAGCTTAGAAAGGTATGCAACAATACCCTCCACATCCTCATTCTTCTCAATAAATCCATGGCGCTTACTATAAGTAATCTCACCAATAACATCAAAGGCATAAAACTGAAGCCACTGTGTAAAGTCGCAACCCTCGGGCTTTCCAGCAAACAACTTTTCGGTTTGGTTGAGGAACAGCTTGGTGGTGTTGTCGACAAAGGGCTCGTACTGAACGAGTGCGCTCATGGAAAAGGCAGAGTTGACGCTTCTGCGGAATTGGGAGTGGAAGTCATTGTTGGTGGTGCTGAAGAGGGATGCGAGGCGGTGGCCTTTGACGACGGATTGTTGGACGATGTAAAAGTCGGACTATTGTGGGTTAATACACACTTGATCGCAAGTCAATAGAGTAACATACCTTGATGTAGCCCTTGTTGAGACCATAGATGGACTTGAGCACGGCAGGGTCGGCAAATGACAAGGTGTTGGGACCTATCCTAACGATATCTCCATGTTTGGCATGAAGTTTTTGGAGAGTAACCTCTGGTCGTTGACCATAGACATCAACAAATCTCCACCAATCTGTGAGAGAAGCTAGGAAGGGACCAGGGTACTTGTTCAAGCCATGATGATAACGATTCTTAACAAGCCACCCCAAAACCAAAGAAACCAAAACCAACGCCCAGTGACGGGCGAGGTTACTAAGAAGAGTTTCAATCAAGCCGTTGTTCATGTTGAAAACAAACGGACGAAAGGGGTAAGGAAAACCAGTTGGTGTTGAAGGGAATGGTTGGCATGGAATCCAAGTTCCTTTCTCCCTCTCTCTCCCTCTCTTTATATGATAACGACTTACACCCAGCTCTTCGAGGCAAACTCGGTGTTCGGCTGCACTCCAGAGCCTGGCCCCACTGCCAACCTGGGGTATTGGGGTGTCAGGCCCCCACAGGTTTCGGCAGTTGAACACGGCAACCAGTGTCTAAAACCCCGAGATGCGATTTTTCGAGGAGCCAAAGTGGTCTAGTATAATAAATGCATCTGTGATTACCTATCTACTGATGACATGATCTGATCGAGGCGAGGAGCTGGCCTCCTCGACGTAATCTTGCGACTTGCCGAAGTTGGGGCTAGAACATTGTCGGCAAATGTCAACGGATGATACGGAGGATACAGAGATTTTCTCAGTCATGATTAAGCGGGTCTTTGTAGATAAGTCTCGAGGATCAGCCTGATAAGCAAGATCGTGAAGGAAGGTCGTGTTGGCGAGATGTCGACTTGGGAATACCCTCAGAAGCCTCTCTGACAATTCCATTGACGATGTTTGGCCAATTTCCCTCCTCGGTGATGTCATTCTCGTTTGGTCCTTTCTTTCCTCGGCTGAGAGCTTGTCTTATTTAGGTTTAGGGGCTTAGAAGCGTGGTTCTAGGGTAAGTTGTCTCCGTCCCTCAACACCACGCGATAGTCAATGGACGAATAGATCTCTTGCTCTCGTGATCTTAGGTAGCTATAAGTCTATTCTAAGTAATCTATTTGTCGTTCCCAATATTTTGTGTAATTCCCATTGCCAATGTTAAGGAGAACCTCTTTGATCCGTAACCCCAATCAAGGTCGGCTATGACACATGCCTTAAAACTACAGTTCATGGTAGTCATTAACTCTCTATTGTGTATAATTACGTTATAATATATAAAAACATACTTAAATAATCTCTCATTTTTCATTTTTCGTGTCGTATTACTTTTTATCCATGATTGGTATATCATCCAGATTAAAACCCCCTAGCCTTCGTGTACTACCCTCAGTGCCGGCTGCTATTAATTTATACCCCAAACTCCTCAATAACACTCCTAGCCTCGGTAAAGTCATTATCAACCCCAGTGAAGGGCATCTTGAGCCCGAATCCTTCTGGTCCTCCCACCTTGATACCATCCTCCGACTTCCAAAGCGGGTGCGAAGGCAGAGCAATGACGTTAACTCTCAGACCATATCGCAAGTCTTGAGAGCCAATACCCTCACCATCTTGACCTAGAATCGAGATGAGGTCTGGAACTGTGCATACCACCTTCTGAGACGATTCCGAGCCGTCAGCGTCGCTCAAGGCGGCGTATAGATACTCGTTCTGGAAAGGGATAAACATGTGGCTGTCAGTCGGGGCAGATTGTTGACTTGAGCCAGCAGACTCTCGCTCATCTTCGCTCAGAGGAGCAATTATGACAGCTCCCATGGTGTAGCCACCACCAACGTGGCGACGAACATCAACAATCTTGCCAGTGAAAAGGAGCTTTCCAGCACAGACGTCAAACTGTATCATGTTAGCCAACGTATCGAAAAACAAGTCGAGTAACTCACGATAGCATCTATGTAACTCGACTTCTTGCGACGAGCAGCATGTACAGCGCGGCCGAGATACCAAGCTAGAGATAGAGTGTTGGGGACACCGTGGGACTTGATCGCTGCGCCGGATAATGGGTTTGCGCACACAGCACAACCCAAGCCGAGTTCGATGGCAGTATTTCGAAGGATACTCTCCAATCTCACAGGCGAATCTGCATTCTGCTGCTGTTAGTACAGGTCTGATATGTATTCAAGGGCTCGCTTACCATAACCACGGTGGTATTTCCACGCGCGTCAGAGACCACACAAGGAGTGAGAGAATGACCGTAAACGCTAAAGGTAGCTAGAAAGGTTAGAACGAATTGTATAAGTGAAAGGACTCTGGAACTTACCGTGATACATGGTAGGATAAGCTCGACCCATAGCATCGCCGTCAACGACAGGAACGTCAAAGTGAACGCCAGTAGGAAAAGCACTCAGGCCGTTTCCACCGCCACTATTTAAGTTAGAAACCACATCTGAGTAAGTCGGAATGTTGGAGTTACTCACATCTCATCAACAAACATGCCATCAAAGGACTTGTTGCCAACAACCTTGTTGACAGCATTAATGCCAGAAGAAATTTCAGTCCCCCCAGCGATCCGTTCGTTGATAACGCTGGGACTACCGTACCAAGAACCAAAGCAGAGAACGGCGTCATCCTTCAGTGACTTTGGAGAAATGATCCTCATCTTCTTGTCACCACCGGTTCGTAGAGCGTGCAAGCCCTTGAGAAATTCGTGATGCGTAGGACCACCGCCTCCAGTTCCTAGAACTCCACATCCGGTAGCCATCATCTCCAGATCAACTTCTGAAACGTACCAAACGCCATCTTTTACCTCGGGTCGGTAGGTATCCAAGTCCACATGAAGAGATGGCTTGTAGGTCGGAACCAGGGCATCAGGCACGCTGACCTTGTCCCCTTCATCCTCTTCATAGCCCTGCTCAGTCGACAAAGGAGGGGAAGAAGGAGGCGTCAACTCGCTAGGAATTGCAAGATGCCCAACAGCCCGTATCTGAATGCGCATCGCACCGTTGGGCGTGTATTGAAGAGGCATCTTGTTAATCTCAACAATCTGCACGCCCTCCTTTGCAGCTCCCTTCTGAACAGCCAGATCAATAGCCTTGGCGCATGCAGCGTCGATAACTTCCTTTTCGGTACGTCCTTCAGGAATCTCGACAATGTCAATCTCGCCAGAGACCTTGGCAATCGCGGCACCAACTGCGTTGGCGGCGCCTTGGTGAATTGGTACGATGCACTTGTCCACTCCGGCGAGATCCTCGGTGACGAGAAGGGCACCACCTCCAACGAGGAGAACGTGGACTGGAGCTGAAGAAACCTTCATCTGTTCGACGACACTCTCCAACATCTTCTTCAGCTCCTTGCGCGCCTTTTCGACGACTGACTCAGGCACATCTTTAACGAGAGTGGTGTCTCCAAGGTTCACCTTGCCCAACGCGACAACAATGTCACTTGCCGTCAAGGTCTGACCTCCAAATACCTTGGCTTCTTGCTGAATACAATTACCAACAGAAGCAGGTCCAATGGTGAGTTTGCCCGTTTCAGAGTCGACCTGGACTTTGCTTCCACCACCGAGACCAATGGAGACAACTTCAGGCATTGAAAAGGCTGTGCGAACGCCTCCAACTTCGACGAAACCAGGTGCCTGACGGGGGAAGCCTGAAGGTAACAAGGCGCAGACATCAGTTGTGGTGCCGCCAATGTCAACGACAAGGACTTGTGGCTCGACCGAGTCGGATTCAGATGTCGTGTCCACTGTCTTCTTGTAATCAAGTCCAGCCAGGAACGCAGCACCCGTCATACTATTCGTAGGACCACTAGCAAAAGTCTTGATAGGGTACTCAGCCGCAGTATCGGCATCGATCAAGGTACCATCGTTTTGAGAAAGGTAGAGCGGACAAGTAAGCTGAAGTCGTGCCATGGCTCGCTTAAAGCCCTTCTTGACGCGGAACCCTGTCCGTAGGATGGCAGCGTTGAGAATGGTGGCATTTTCTCGTTCTAGGAAGCCAGTAGGTCCAATATCGTGAGAGCACACGACTGAAAGTTCTGGAGCTTCATCGAGGATGATCTTCTTGCATTGTTCTTCGTGAAGGCCTTCGTGGTCGAGTGGAGAGAACACACCGACCAGGGCAACAGTCCTGATACCCGATGCAAGGATATCTCGGGCAGCTTGTCTGATTTGCTCAGGATTCAGAGGAGCAATCTCTCTCCCATCAATCTCAAGACCTCCATCGAGATAATGAATTCCTCCGTCAAGGATACTCCTCAGACCGACAGGGAAATCCGAAAAGGGAGGAAGCTGCCGTGTAAAGGGGCCGCATAGTCGAACGACAGCAACCCGGTCTAGTCTCCTCGCATCAGCTTCAACCAGGGCATTGATAAAGTGCGTAGTCCCGATAGTGACGCTCAAAACACGACCCTGGTCGATCTTTGAGTCACGAATGACGGCACGGATCGCCGACTCTATGCCGCTGGTGATGTCTCTGGTGGTGGATGCCTTGTGGGAGGCGAGGACTCCACGACCAGGCGTGTCGACGGCGCGAATGTCGAGAATGGCCGCATCCGTGTTGGTCCCACCGACGTCTACTCCAATGCGGTAAAGAGACATGTTGTCGTCTGTTTGTATTCGGCTAGTCAAGGTCGTTGTGCTGCCCATGGGCTGAAGCACACGGCCATGATACTCACCCTTTTGTAGTTGATCCATTGTCGCCATCGCCAAAGACAAAGACTCCCTTCACCTCCTCTTTCCGAGACAAATGAAAGGGTCTGTACGTAACTAAGTGACGATCATAGAAACCTAGCCAACAAGAAGGAGGCTGGCGGGGAACCTCGGGCTTTGCCGATGGAGCTTTTCAGTTGGCCGATGAATTTAGTTCCCCGATGAAGAAAAAGTTCCCCGATCTGAGACTTTCGTGCGCGCGAGGCCAAAGCGTCGCGTTAGCACCGACGGAATGGTTTTGCCCCATCCTCCGATTTCTGGGGTAGGTACTTGGAGATAAGCTCTGCAAAAAACCATGCCTCTGACACGGGCGCAAACAAACGGCGATGGTTCAAGCATCAGGCCTTTAAAGACGTCTAACGGCAGTCAATCAAGCCTTCTCAACGGTTCTGGGGAGTCTTCATTCCATCAAGAAACCCCTCCATCACCAACAATTCACGCGTCTCGATCGCGAACCACCATAATGGCAGCGTCAACATTGCTCAAGCGCATCGAGCTGCCACGTGGATCCCGGTGGATTGTATGCGACCCTCACCTCCCCCCCTCATCCCCTGCCTGCATTGTGCAATTGTTGTGTGTGACTGATCTTAACCATGCTTGCAGAACGAGGATGTCCGACCTGTCGGGTCCGAGAGACGTACATGGACGTTTCTGACGTTTCACAACTTCTGTGCGTTGCCGTGTCACGCGTTTTTTTTTCTGTTGTGGCGAGGACAAGGCTGACAAGGTTTTTTTTTTCTTCGCTTCGCAGGGCTGTTGATCAACTGCAATATCGCCACGTACCTTACAGGCAGTGCTCTTATTCCTTTGGGTCTTAACTGGTGGCAGGCTATTATCGGTGAGTATCAATTGATCATTTTGGATCTGTTTTCTTGGTCTGACTCTTTGTAGCCATCATCATCGGCAACATCATCGCCACTGTTGCCCTCATCCTCAGCTCCCTTGCTGGAGCCTACTACCATAGTATGTTTCGACCCACCATCACAAGGCTGAGATACTATTCTAGTAGTTGGGTTTCCCGTCTTTAGTCGGGCTGTTTGGGGCACATGGGGCGCCCAATTTGTCATTTGGAATCGCATCTTTCTTTCATTTGGTGAGTCTCCCTCTTCAACCCCCTCATCGATGACAATGCTAACTAAATACCAGTCTGGTCAGTACACATGTTCTGGTTTTCCTGCGTTTACTCACATTACTAGGTACGGCTTCCAATCATGGGTCGGAGGCGAGTGCACCTACTTGATGCTCCTCTCGTGGGACCCCAACCTCGAGAAGCACATCCCAAACCACATCCCCGCCAGCACGGGTATGACATCCGCCCAGTTTGTGTCATATGTCGTCTTTTGCATCGTCAGCCTTCCGTTTCTTTGGATTCGACCTCATCGGATTGAGAAGTTCTTTTTACTTTGCCAGTACGGTCACTCTGATCTTCTTCCTGGTTCTCTTCATCTGGGCTTTGGCCACCATGGGCCCGGACGGGTTCGGAGATACTCTCAAGTCGGGCACAGATATTCCGTTGACGGGAGGACCCCGCAGTACTGTCTGGCTCATGATTTCCGGCATCATGTCAACGGTCGGTTCCATCGCAGCTGGAATCCTCAACCAAAACGACTATGCTCGTCTCTCTCGCCGCCCAAGCGATGCAATTTGGGGACAGGCTTTTGCCTTCCCCTTCTACAGCATCATCGCTTCTGTCATTGGCATTCTTGTCACAGCCGCTACCCAGAAGCGCATGGGCGAGCCCATCTGGAACCCGCCTACTCTCTTCGTTGGCCTCCTTGCAAAGGACAATGACGCTGGAACCCGTGCAGCCGTCTTCTTTGCTGGGCTGGCATTGGCCATCTCACAGCTTGGCAGCAACCTCCCCGGAAATGCACTCTCTGGTGGCATGGACTTGGCATCCACGTTCCCCAAGTACATCAACATTCGACGAGGAGCTTACATCGTTGCCCTCCTCAGCCCGGTCGTCAACCCTTGGCGTCTTGTCAACACAGCCACGACTTTCTTGACAGTCCTGTCTGGTTATGGCGTGTTCCTCGCCCCGATGACTGGATTGATGGTCGCACACTACATGCTGGTGGCCAGGATGAAGGTGAATGTGGATGACCTGTACACTGGAGATAGTAATAGTGTCTACTGGTACTACAAGGGCCTTAATTGGCGTGCCCCAATCGCGGTATGTATCTCCTTTTTGTCATATAACATGTACTAATTTTGACACAGTGGATTGTCGGCGTTGCGCCTCTCCTCCCTGGCTTCATTGCAGCCGTCAATCTGTCCATCTCAATTTCTGATGGTGCTACTGAGCTGTACTATCTCAACTACATGTATGGCTTCATTGCGAGCGCATTTGTGTACACCTTACTTCATCGCTTGGTTCCAGATGCAAAGCTTGATGCTTTCGTTCAGGAAAGCCCATCCGCCAAGGAAGTGCAGGAGCTGTATCACGGTCGCTGGGATATTACTTATGCCGAGGCTGGGACTCCGATTGAGGATTCTTCCCCTCCAAGAGATCCTCGCAAGGGAGTGGAATCGGTGACGACGTCGGTTTAGATAAGAAAGCAACAAGTTTAGTCTACGAGATTAGTAACGACATCCAATGGAATACGGAGTATCTGGGTTCTCTATACGAATAATACGCACAAACAATTGAAGTCCTACAAAACACCCATGCTCTCATCTCCACCAAAATCTCCATCGTCAACCCCTTTCGGTCTCCTTCTCCGTCTTGGGTTAATGCCAAACCTTAGTTCCCGTGATCTTCGTTAGTCATCCTTCTTTCTCCTCTCGCCTCCCTTCATTTCCCAGTCAACACACATTCCGATGTTCGCCGGGGCCACAAAGTAACATCGGCCAACTAAGAGGGGGAAAAAAAGCCTAGACCACTCACCACTCCTTTTTCCTTTCGGCCAACTTATCTGTACCCGTGTCCCCTCCCCCAGTCGCGTGATTTCGCCGACAGACATCTTCCCTCCCCCTTCTCGTCAACATCCAGCCGCGCGTGGGGACCGGACCGGCGCGACCAGGATGGAGAATCTCACGGGTACCGACGCGCCGGATCGCGGAGCGGGAACGGGAACGGGAACGGGAACCCTCGCACCCCCCCGCAAATTCACCATCCGAAGCAAGTTTGGCCAGGCCCGTAAGCCCCGGAGCCGTAAGAACAGGCCGTGTGACGCGTGTCGTCGACGGAAAACAGCATGCGTTATCACCAGCGAACCACCATGTGAGCAGCAGCCGGCCCGCACAACGGACGAAACTGCTACTAACGATAAGCAGGCCTCTTTTGTAAGAGCCGAGGACTAGTGTGTCAATCGCTCTCGGACCCAGAAGCCATGTCAATGGCACCCCGAGCAAACACGCAGAGCGTTCCTCCATCGAGCTCCAGCCCAGCGTCACCGTCGATCTCTGCCATCTCACCGTCAGCCGCATCTGAAAGCAACCCTCAACGAGCCGAATCAGCAGCTGTCGTTCATGACGGCCTCGTCCGCCAATCAGGACCAGGACCTGTCGGCCAAGAATCTGTGGCGTCGGCTGGCGTCGATTCGCCGATGCAGGACCCAGCAGACGAAATTGTCCACACTCTCGAGGATGAACCCGACAAGACGACGCATGCCATGGGATTGGCCGCCGAGCAGGACCCTTACTTCCTCGACGCCTTCAGATCCCTCCTCCTGAGTGAGCGAGAAGGCATTGACGCCAGCTTCGTCCAGGTCTACCCCGGCGGACAAGACCCAGATGACCACCCCATTCACTTTCTTCTCTTGCAAGATGAGTTCCCCGCACACAAGAACCAGGCTAAGCAAGCCGCATCCGATGCCATCGAGAGCTTTGTCTGGCCCCACGGCCCAGCTCTCGTCCGGCTGTATTTCCGACACGTCCACTCCGCCTTTCCCGTCATCTCCAAGGGTCGCTTCCTGCGCCAATATCTCACTGCCAAGCTCGATATCCCCTCGTCGCTGCGGGGCGCCGTTTACGCCTTGGCCTGTGTCTTTTGGCGAAAGGACCCATCCCTCGAAGGCCCTTGTCCATTCCAGCAACATGACCTCATCAACCATGCTCAAGAGTCTCTTAGGCGAGAGCTCGAGTCGCCGAACCTCTGGAGGTTACAGGCTTCCCTGCTGCTAATGCACATGGTTCCTCCCGACATTGATAGCGTTGAAACTCCTTATACTTGGATCATGGCGGCGCAAGCCACAGCTGCTGCCCAGATGATTGGTCTTCACCAAGACCCTGCCAAATGGAGCATTGCTCCATGGGAAAAGAAGCTGCGGAGGAAGCTCTGGTGGGCCACTTACTTTACTGACTGCTGGTCGGCCGTTTGCCATGGGAACCCACCACACATCGCAGCCGACACATTCACCACGCCACCCCCAGACTTGGAGGACCTCAGGTCTGATGAAGATCTCCCTCTGGACTTGCATCATATGGTTGATCCTTGTAACACGTCCTTTCGCGTGCCTGATGGGGTTCGTTTCCTCGAGATGATTAATATTGCCAGAGACACGCGTGTCATTCTGGATTGTAGTTGGTTAGTCAAGTCAAACTCGACATACAGGCCATTTCTAATGCACCTCCAGTGGCGTCAGAGCAACGGTGCAGACACGCACTCAACTCATACCGATACGCGAAAAGCTAAGGGAATGGCCAAGCCTCATGCCGAGCTGCTTGGCCGTTGGACCCAACACTTCCAACGGTGAGTCGTCCTTCAAGTTGGCCGAAACCTGCATCCTCTTACACAAAAACAGGCCCGCTTCACTTATCATACTACGCCACCCACGTACTCTTGTTCCGTGGGCTCATGTACCCAGCCACGAAAGCGGCAAAGGCAACCCCTGGTTCAAATCTCCGTAGATGGTTGTCCACGGCTTTAGCAGAGTTTGACAACTTTACCGCTTTCATGGCGTACATCACAGACAACGAGCTAACAAGCTTCTGGGGTCGTCGTAAGTTCCCCGATCAAGACTACTGATCCTTGACTGACCAAACCAGATGCCCGATCTCAGTTGATCCTATGTGGAAACTTTCTCATCTACTTGTTTCTATTAGCGACAGAGCCGCGTGATGTAGAAGCGGCATATCGACTACTCGAAAAATTCCACCTGTCATTACAGCGTCTCGGGGCAACGGAAGACATTGCAGCCAAGGTTCTTCTCCGACCCGTCATACTACGCATCGAGTCATTCTTTATACAAGCCACAGAGCTCATCAAGACTGGCCGGACAGTAGAATCACCAGTGTTGTACAAGGAAAAGATGAATGTAGAGGTGGTACAGGCTACCAGTTCTAGGCCGTCCCAGATCAAGGACATCATCAGTCCGTAGGTCAACACAAGACAATTACAACCAACCCCCCCTGCCGGGTTCAACTCATCACCAACAAAACTGTTGGTCAAATGGACCGGGGTAACCCAGCGTGTGACGAGCCAACAGGATGTGATACCTGTAGACCAGGTCAGCTTCGGCCAACTTGAGACCCCTCGCTCGTTTAATAACCAATCCATGCTGCATGTATTACGCAGGCGAAGCACAACCGTCGGCGAACTGATTTTTGATAAAAATACGCCGCACAGAGCCGCTCGTGGGGCCCCTGATCGGCGAGTTTCCCACAGCCGAGGTATCCCCACCACCAGTTCGCCGATGCATGTTCAGCCTAGGTAGCGACGACTTATAGCCATATTCGAGGCTCTCAATGAGATTAGAATACTCAGATTGGATCATCTGACTTGAATTGTTCTGAACCTTGCAAGTGAGAGATAAGCCTCGGAAAACCGGCAGAGATGTTGGCCGAAGACTTGAACCGAATCCTGAATAGGAAGTATTCCGGCAAGTCTCATGCATGAGGGTCGTGGAGCTCTGCCGAGAGAAGGTTCCTAATGCCAAGGGCTATCTCTACCTCGAAGGACGAATGTCAAAGTTGTTGGAAGATAGTGACGAGCTCGAACCGTTCCGGTACGACACTTGCTGTACTGAATACCTGGTCGACGCTTCTTCTATCTCACAGGCTGTGATCTAAGCAGCTGCTATTTCGTCCACGACATTGAATCCTTCAAGTCCGCCCTGTCCATTCCTCCTGTGGATCCTGAAGAGATTGTTTGGACCGGTCTCCTCTAAGCCCTCAGCAGGGGCTCCAGAATACGACGTTGGTGAAGTCAAGTTTTCTCTACTATTATTTTCTACAACGATGAAAAGAAGCCATCAACCGCATAAAAGTCAAGTTTTCGACCGAGCTCGACAATGGCCTTTCCCGTTTCTCTTCCCGGAACTCAACAGTCCACAACATCGCAGACTAAGTCTCCGCGCACATCAAACTCGGTCTCGACAATGTCGATCCGCCCGTCTTCAAAGATGCGATCGACCGCTGTCGAGCCGACAAAGATGAATACGAAGTAGCCATGATCCGATGTGCAAACCTTGTCCCAAGTCTCGGCGATAACGCCATCACGAAGCAAGCCTCCAAAGCAAACAACGAGATGCAGCTGGAGGCGAAGTTGTCTTGGCCACTGCGTTGCACAAGGTGCCAAGAAGATGGCGTATCCTCCCACCGTGGCTGCCGGTCGCGCTGGAGCCACCTCGC
Source organism: Fusarium oligoseptatum (assembly GCA_003946995.1). Taxonomy (NCBI): domain Eukaryota; kingdom Fungi; phylum Ascomycota; class Sordariomycetes; order Hypocreales; family Nectriaceae; genus Fusarium; species Fusarium oligoseptatum. Next base: position 13,486 of record NKCK01000355.1, read on the forward strand.
ACCTCGCACCACGAAGCCAACGACCAGCTTCTTGGTGGAAAGCAGAACGATCTTGTTCATCGGTTATCCCGACTTCAACTATAATAAAGAACACATTTCCAACACACCATAGCATCATATCCCAATGCTAACACAGTGGCCTTGTTTTGGTTAACCCTGGCGCTGAGTGGAACAATTATGACTCCGATATTGTGAGTTAAACGTCTTGTGTGGCACCCAACTTAACTGACTTAAGCTAGGCAAGAACCTTTCTGTTACCAGGCACCTTTACGAAAGAATCCCACGAGGTGTTTGGTATAGTATACAAGATGCAAATACATTGCATTGCCACCATCAAAGCGGATGTGATATGGGAAGATATCCACATGCTTGCCCGCGGCATCGCGGTACAGGGTTTATTGGAGCTCGGCATCCTCTGCGGAGCCAAGGCCGATATCCTCAGTGCCCAGGCAAGTTTGGCCTTCTTCCCCCAGAGGCTTTGTCATTTCCTGGGACTGGACACTTAAGATGTTGGAGGGAAACTCAATTTCGACGACCAAAACAAATACTTTCGCCATCTGAGAACAAGAGGAGACATAGCACCAGGACCAAATAGAAAGTTATGGTCTAATTCGTGTTAGATATTACAAGGATATTAGCATAAAAAGCATGTAAATCAACGAAAAAGAATTTATTAAGAGAAAATGATATTTTTGGATGTCTTCCACCTAAGCCTAAATTTATTGTTTATAGGTACTTAAACAACCTCTGCTTCTATCGATTTTGTTTATGAAGCTCCATCGACGTAACCCAGACAACACGTAGAATAGTTAATCCCGCAATGACGATGGGAGTGATTTGCCCAATCGAGTAAATAGGTGAAGTGAGGCGAACTGACTGAAACGTGATGGTCCGTTCAGCAGCCACCAGGCTCAAACAAGCAAACGCGCCATGCTCCAAATACAGCTGGCTGACTGTAGTTGGGAGCTCTGAATGCATCCTGAAACCTAGCTTCATGTATGCCGACTCAAATTCGAAACTCATATGGTTGCAGCTTTCGCATTGTTTGCAATCGGGACATGGTTCGCACCGCATCTTCCTCTCTGGACAACAAGCGATCCTTCCGCAGTTTTTGCAAGAAGATTTTGTGCAAGGGTCGCACTCACAATCGGAAGTAGGATCATCGCTGTGGTTTCGATCTCGACAGGACCTGCACAGTCGTGAGAGGTTGTCATCTTCCCACCTCAGAGCCTTGTCGTATGACGCTGTCTTGCTCATCGAGAGGAACCACGAGTGCACAGTACTCAGGCATCTCAAGCTATAGTAAATCCAGAATGGAAAGACGTGGTTTGGATGTCCTGTCGGGCAATTGCTGAACCATGACCACCAAAATGCAGAAAAGCATTTGCAGCCGTCCACAGACAGATTGTCTTGGTTGAAGCTGTGCATGATGATTCCGATAGTGATAAGGCCGAGGAGCTGTGCTACCATTACTGCTCCTACTTGCCACCGGGCGGCTAGTGTCTCCTTTTCCATTAGTTGCATGGAGAGGGCGCTGTTTTGGACGTCCAGGATCATGGATCCGAGAATCGCATCAACTGGGGAGAGTTCGCCTTGAACAAGGGGTCCAAGGAAGGCCAAGGCTAAAGCCACATGCATTCCAAGAAGACCGCTCCCGAGTTCCTTTATCGCCGTATGGCTGTGATGAAAAGAGCCCAAGAAGGTGGACAGGAACAGAATGGCTGCCTGTGACCAGGTGCCAGCTCGGACGCCATCGCCAATAATGTCCGCATCTGCAACCCAGCATTGGTCCTCCTCATCCAGGCGCACGCCTTTAGCTCCTACAAAGGTAAAACCTCCAAGGACTATGGAAACTGCGCCCATCATGAGACCGGACATTCGAAAGATCCATGCGAAACGCCATTGCCTGTCCTTGATGCTGGACAAAACGTCATGATCAGTCGAAAAAATCTCCCCAGGCGAGCCAAGGCATTTTCGAAGAAATCGAGAGTCCTCTTGTAGCTGTCGGATCGTCTTATGGTCAAGAAGCGTGGTGTCACTCAAGCCTGTGAGATCGCGGTCGATGTAGCTCGCAACTTTGGATAACCTGCTGGCCATCTCATCGAGGTCATCAGATGCCGAATTGTTCCGGCGTTCCTCGAGTAAATCGGAAATACGCTCGGCAAGTTCTCTCATGGTTAGAGATGACTTTGAACGCCGTCGTTTTGATCTTCGACGAGTATTTGTCTACCAGAATATGAGTCTGTTTGTTCGATAACTGCGGAATAATCAACTCATACCGTTTTCTGGTCATCGACTGGATCACTTTTCAAAGTGTTGACATCGTGATCACTATCCAAAATCTGGTTGCCAAATCGCCTGTGTAGCTTGCAAAGCGCTTCAAGCTTAAGTTGAACTCTCTCGAGTTGTTTAAAACACCGAGTGTGGGGGCCAATGGGGTAATTCTGGAGGTCAGAGGCTCTTTGGTGCACTTCGACACTCAAGTAACGGCGCAGGAATCCTTCTAGAACAATAAGAATGAGCTTGATGGCTACCAAACATATGGTTGTGTAGATTCCCACTTGCGGCGCGGCCATAGCTATCCACAGGCTGAGAGAGGGTCAGGCGTACCGTATTCATCCACTTTGAGCCTATTTTTCGCACAAGAAATGCTAGCCTCAAATACCATTCCCAGCCCTTAGCTTTTCAGCCTCATAATTTTAAGTAATGTCTGCTGACCCGACGTACAGCTGCCGTCACATCTAGAATAGGCGTCACTGCTACCTTGAGGTGCATACGCCAGAGACTATTGGCTGGGCTGCATGTGATGTCGAGGCACAGCCTAATGAGGCTGGCTGAAAACACAATTGGGGAAAACTGGTGCCTGAGTCTTGGTTACTGTATGCATGAGTGCCTGAGCCTGCCACATGTCGTCAGGTCACCAAGAGGTAGTCAGCCGCCACTGCGTGCTACTACTGTTCCTACTTCCCCATCCAGGTCCCGATATCTGCAAAGCTAATCGTCACAGCAGTGGATAACCATTCTCTCCGATAGAACTGCAGAATTCCGTTCCCATGGACGAATGCATTCGGCTTGAAGAAGCCCTTCAAGCCGAGGAGTCACGAAATGCCGAAGGGCAGTCACCGCGACCCAGACCCGAACGCCGCAGGTCCAGATGGCCCTTTTCCCTCCAAGATTTCGCGAAAACAGACGAGTATCGACTTCCGCCCCTTTCCACAGAACTAGCAGCCTTTTCACCAGGCCCAGCTGAAGCGTCCCCTCGCAGGCGGGGAACCAACCCATCATCGCCTCGCAGATCCCAGAGGGACGACAGCCAGAACGACCTATTACGAAGAGCCACCCGAAGCCCTCATAGACGAGTCGAACCAAGGGTTGAGCAAGTTTCTAGCCATTCCGAAGCGAGAACTCGAGAAGAGCGAAGGGCCATCTATTTGACGTCCTCAGATTCGAAACACCGCGACAGACACAGGGGGGCCATGTCGCAATCGCCAACCCTTCCTGGGGCTGTCAGTATGACAGATCTTCAGCGTTTGCGAGACAGCGAAAACCCACGCCGTCGCCATAGCCTCCCGATATCGCCGCAGACGAGAACCTACACGCACAGAAATCGGGACGGAGAGAACCCAACTGGCGTCGAGATTGCGCCACGAAGCCGGAGGCCTGCTAGCAGTGAACCTCCTATACTTGTGTCTGAACCTGAACCTGACCGGACGGTAAGTTACAACTATCCATACACCTCACAATAATTGTCTTGTTTGTACTTCCCTATTATCTTGGTTTCATACCTCTTCTCAAATGAATATGTCTGATCACCAGGGTTGGTCCTCAGGCCCAAATCATCAAAATACTCAACGACGAGGGAACCTGCTGGCCCGTCAAACCAGGTTTTAAAAAAATCCCAGGCATCGGAGTCGAGTTTACAACAGCGTGCGGAGCCTATGTCCTGGGAGGATTCAGCACAAATCCCCCGCAGTATGGCGCTCTTCTGATGATGGAAATCACCACAGTATTTCCAACAAAAACCGATCAATCTCAGCACAGCATTCTCATGGGCTTCAACTATGCGACCGAACCTAAGATGCCGGGGCCCAAGATATTTGACATGGCTACATATGCCCTAGATAAAGAAAACCTGCAGACTGAAAAACGGGGGAAGAATAAATACGACGGTCAAGCCCAATAGAGATTCCGGTTTCACGTTGGAACTGAAGGAATGCACCAGTAGTGCGGCAGTCGTTCACATTGCCCTACTTTTGCAACACTCTGGCGGAAAAGCGACTAGAGAGTTCCGGGCTGGGGCTCAGTTTCACGGAATGAGCGTTGAATTGGATGGAAGCACCTTACAACGCATGCACCCCCAAGCGGATGACATCGAACTAAGGTTCAAGCCTGGGAAACCAGAACCACATGCAAAACCCCTAGCCCTGGATGATATAGACTTGCACCAACTTCTACTGAAATGGGTGCATTCTAAATAATTTGTTAGCATTAGATCAAGGCAAGTTGGTACTTTAACTCAGCCAGTGTTCAATACTTGCCCCTATAGAGCTTCCGTTTCACCATCAGCCTAACTTCCCCCTTACATAGTCTTGCGCCATTTTGCGGCATTATGCTTTCCATGAAAGCATTGATCAGTGACTGTCTTCTCACACTGTTATGCTTTGGAACCGTAGCGATCTTAGTCCAGCAGAGAAATTGAGATTAGAAAGGCTAAACTACCCCATCAACTTCATCTCGTACACACTTCAAAACTCCCACCAACTCCAAGCTTCAAATTGACATCTTATCATTTCCATAACATCAGAAGTGCCGATTATCATTACTTATTTCTCAGTAGCAGTTTCGTTTTCCTCGTGCTCGTGACCAAGCTTGGCCTCGACGTCGCCCTGTTCGGCCTTGGTCGTGAGACTGGTCGCGACACGAGTCTTCCAGGCGGGAGTTCCGAGGTAAGCAATACCATTGGGATCTTCGAACATGTGTTCGGTCTCCTCAAGGGTCTTGCCGGCGGTCTCGGGGAACATGAAGAAGACGTGGATGAACATGGCAACGTTGAAGACACCAAAGATGAGGTAGGTCTTGTATCTGGGAGAAGTTAGTAAGTGAGACGATTTGATGTTGGTTGGAAGCAAGTCTTACCGAATGTTCTCGAAGGCGACGGGAGTAAATAGACCAAGGGCAGTGTTGAAAGCCCAGTTAGCTGAGGTAGCCAGGGCGACACCCTTTCCTCGGAGTCGGAGAGGGAACAGCTCAGGGGGGTAGGTCCAAGAAACGGGACCCCAAGTAGGAGCAAATGAGGCCACAAAGAGATACGTGCAAGCGATGAGGCCCTTTGCAGCAGAGCCGGAAACAGTCATTGAGACCTCGGGAACTCCGTCCTTGCCACCGGGCCAGACAGTACCATTGGCACCCAAGATACCGGCGTTGGCAAACATCCAAGTTCCCATGAGAGCGGCGCCAGCGAGGAGGGTTGGTCTTCGTCCCCAGTGGTCCATCCAGAGAAGGGCGGGGACGGTCATGAGGACGTTGATGATGTATTGGATAGAAGAGGCCAGCAAGTTGGCGTTTCCACTAGACCCATGTGAGTATTAGATATGTGAAGTGGTCAAGGGTTCTTACCTGTAACCTGCCATGGAGAAGACGTAGGAGATGTAGTACACTAGGATTGGTTAGCAACTTGTCTTTCAACTAGATGGTAGGTAGTCAAGACTTACTCATAACGTTCATGCCAGTCAGCTGGGACCAAATCTGAGTAAAAAGTCCAATCATGGTTCGGTTGATCATGCGGGGCTTGAAGAGATCGAGGTAGGTAACATCAGCGATAGAAGCCTCAAAAGCACACATATCCTTAATGTCCTGGAGCTCAAGAGCCACAAAGGGATGGTTGGGATCGCCATGACCATGGACAAGAGTAAGCACAGCACGGCACTCCTCCCATCGATCCTTTCGAGCGAGCCAACGAGGAGATTCGGGAAGAAGCATCATCATGAAGAAGAGGAAGATGGCAGGGACCATCTGCAGACCCCAGGGGATACGCCAGGAGGCAGTGTTGTAGTTTCGAGAGTTTTGCTCGCCGATGAAGGAGCAGCCGTAGGAGATGTAGTACATGATCAGGATACCCCAGGTGATGGCCCATTGTTGCATACCGATGAACCGACCACGCTTGGAGGGAGGGGATATCTCTGCGATGTAGACGGGGACTTGAGCAGATTCGATACCGACGGAGAGACCGTTGATGACACGACCGACGACCAGCATGCCAATGTTCTGGGCAGCACAAGAGATGGTTGATCCAATGATCCTAAAGAGTGTCAGTACTAGCTTATCATTGAGTAATGCCTTCACTTACCAGATGATGCAGCCGACCATGATAGAATACTTTCTACCCAGACGATCACTGAGCGGACCAGAGATCAAAGCACCAAGCCAAGAACCAGCAGCCATACTAGCCGTGATACCACCTTGGTGTAAAGACTTGGGGCCACTGCAATCATCATCATCGGTAAAGGGAGGACCTTTAGGTCCCTGATTGAAGTAGCACTTGTAAGAATTCTCGCCGAGCTGTGCAGACACGGACGAGATATCGAAGCCAAAGAGGGCTCCACCAACCACCGCGACACCAGCGATGGCGTAAATATTGCCAATGGGCATGTTTGAGTTTTTGTTTTACTCGTGCAAGAGGGTTGTGTTCATGTGACTGAAGAGTGAGTTGTACAGAGAAGAAAGAGGAATACAAGCCAAGGAAAAGAGGCTCAATATATGCCTCCATCTTGAACTGTCGATATCCAGAGCCTCGGGTTGTCGGAGCTCTGCGCGTCACGTTACGGTTGCAATGAACGGAGGTTGTACGGCATTCCGTTCTGGGGGAATGGGGTGGGGCTCATGGGGAGGATTCTCAATACGGCAACTCTGAAACCGAGAATTCAAGTTGTTCACTAACATCAGATCAGCCTAAAAATGCAGTATTTTTTCGTTATTATACGTTTTAAACTCTTGACAACTACCGAGACATGTCTAACTATTCAACTATTTACTCTACAAATTCCGACAAATCCGAACATGTCTCAAACACACACGCTCCTTCAAGACATTTCCTACAGTTAACGATATCGTACCTCGATCACCTCAACCCGCACTCATCCCCGTAAGCACCTTCTACCCCGTGACGCTCAGGCAAGGACCGTTTGTCTGCCACCGCGAGATCGACGCTGCACGAGATGGTCCTGATGCCGTGACGTTGCATCTTAACGGCCGAGAGTTTCGCCGGGAGCGGTGCCATTCTCACTTCCAGAACCTATTCTACCATTGCAGGCCTCGGCACCGCATTGCCGGGCCCTGACGTAGGTGGTGTTATGAACCACCCCTGTCAACCACCCCCCCTCGTACCATTTATGCCAATCACCATGTCCATTAAAAATACTGGAGACACGGCGGCGCTTCAGAGCCGCTCCATGACAAAGACTGGTCTTGTGTTCCCCGGATCTCCACAGGAAAAAGGTCCGATAGAAATTCCAATAAGCGCAGCAATGAGACACAATGGTTCATTCGGTCAAGGGGAGAAGCTTATACGTAACCATAGAGCAATTGGTCCGGGGGAACAGCAGATGTGCACGCACCCCTGTTCACAAATGTTGCTTCGACCCATGACCCGTAAGCAGGCATTTCTCGGTGTTATATCCGAGTTGCAACCAAGGCGACCAAGCAAATCATTTCTCCATGGAGTTTGCGGCAATGGGCCACGATGCCAAGTTTCTTGGCTGATCATGACAAGAAAAGGGAAAATAGGCTGAAGACGTTTGCAGGGAAAATCGTCAGCCGCACAAGGAGAGAACAAGACTTTGGTGAGCAAGGGGGGATCGACTGTCATCTGTGCCAAGGCGGCCCCGGTCTTGTCAAGAAACCCGGTCCCTACACCAATCTGCCTATGTAGGCAGTGGTCGTCCCGTAGGGTAATCCCTCAATTCTGCATCCACCATGCTTTTTCCCATCATCTATCCCATAGTGACTCTTGGCACCTAAAGAATAAGATCTGATGTCTTAGATTGAACTCATTGATCTAACATGAGGAGAGTAGTCAAGTGACCCCGGAGTTCACCGTACTCACCCTTGAACATGTAACAATCACGCAGTCACCGACATTCCGAAAAAGTCTCCGCTTGACGACCGTAGAAAAAACATATGTGCGACGGGTACTATGGATCTCCAAGGAGAATTCCAGGCACCCGACCCGAGAATGCGTCGGCCAAGCATTACCAAGAGATCAGACCACCAAGGACAAGGATCAGAGATTGAAGGTGGTCGGCCCCGAGCACCATGATCTTCCCGGCCGACCTGTGGATACCTCGGACTTGAGCGGTGCATGGGTTAAACGTCAGTTGATTCGTACGGTTGGCTGGTCAGTTGGTTTACGACAACATCATTATTCTCAGTTCATACAACGGGCCACGAGGTTCAAAGTTTCTAGAATCTGAAATGGGGGCACATGATCACCGACTTCGTATCTTCATAATGAAACCGGAAGGTTTAAAAGATTCTAGAATGTGGAAGGGGTTGGAGACGGCACTGAGAAAACCAGCAGGGATTGCCGTTAACTAAACGAATACGGATACCTACAGCAAAAAGGACTGATTAATATAAACATATCTACCATAAGATTAGATGTAAGACATAAACAATCCAAAATCCATCCTAGTTCCGAGAGCAGATTGTCGCTGCTTTTAACTTGGCTTGTCGCTAAGTGACAGTTACGCTCTTATGGTGGGTTTTCAGGGGGAGATCATCTTTAGGTTACTTACCTTAAATATTTAATTACTTACTTGTTATTCATATATATAGAACTACTATCATATAGAACGCCAAAAGTAGCCTTGGAGCGTGAAAAAGGGTAGGTAGTCGAAAGAGCATGAGGGCCGTTCCTAACTTCGCGCTACTTAGACCAATCAGATTGAGCTGCTAATGAAGAATTCCTCCGCCGTATCAGGGTCTCAGCCACAGTCTCGCAGCCACCACAACTCAGCCACCACAACTTAAGCTCACAGCGATTTCGCACACTCGTTCGATGATATCATTGGCATACAGCTTCACGGTCGGTCAGCCACCTCTACCTTCCTGCCTGCCTAGGTAAGTTACCGGTCTCGGATGCCAGGCACACTACTTATAATGCAGCAGCAGGCACAAGACACTTCTTGGGCATCACATCTTCATCCTTCTCTCTTTCTTCCAGTTACCCTTGATAATATTTTTAACGTACAACACACCCATTTTAATCATCATTCTAATCGCCAGCGGTATCAACTCCCAAGTTTGTCCCCCCACATCCCCATCACGCCCGGTTACTGATTACCTACTCTAGGGTACCCAGAATGTCAGTGTCCAGCCATGATGACACCGAGAGCAAGGAAAAACGGAAGAAGTCGGGGAAAAAGCTGAGTCGCAAGAGAGACGAGTCACGTGGTGATCAAACACGCAAGAAAACTGTCTCCCGAGAAGCCCTCGACGAGGAGAGAGAAAAACGAAAGCGTACGGGGAAAAAGCGATCTCGATCGCGCTCGAAGACGAGAAAGAAGAACGAAAAACGTTTGGGAAGAAAGCGACCTAGATCGCGCTTGACGAGGAGGAGAGCCACGTCAGGAACCCGTCTATCTTCCAGACAAGGTTAGCAGTGCCGGAAAGACTGCACTCTTCTTTGGCCGTGGCGGCACTGCATTGATTAACGACCGGAACACTTGACACCCATAGGTACTTTATTGACAATCTTCCCTCTATTTGCCCCCATTGTGCCACATTTTTAATTGACATGTCGTGATACCTTTTGTTTCTTTTTCGTTCCTGGACCTCCCTCCATTTCCTGGCTCCCTAATTTGGATATGGCGTTCTTATAACAAACGAACTATTCATTTCGTCCTCGCCCAAAGCCCATTTCATTGCCTCTGTGATCGCCTCCCTCATTATCCTCTCCACTTCATTCGTTTGCGTGATCGCCTCTAAATCCTCGGGTTCGACCAAGCCACGAGCTTGGGCAAGTTCCTGCGCTCTCGCTGCCAAAGATCTCCTGAGACTACCCAACTCCTCGAAAGCGGTATTCATATCATTGTTGCCCGCTCTAGGAGAGGCGATAATCGTGGTCACCTCCCTTGCCACTCGGTTCCAATCATGGTGTCCTTCAGAAGCCGCCATATGCGCGACTTTGATCACGACCTGTGCTACCGTCCCCGCCGTGACCGACTGATGGTCTTCTTGGGTCTGTTCCAAGTCGAGTATGGCGTCCCAAATCGACTCGAGCGGTTCGATCGTGGTGTTGCCACTTCCCCTTTCATTTTCCACCATCTCGGCGACCCTAATCACTTGAAAGGCAGATGATATCATTGTCTGGACAGGTGAGGCGTGAGCATTCGTAACTGTGGGATGCATCGCCTTATGGTACCAGTCTCTGGCCCGGCATACTCGCCATAGCTGCTCCATAGACACAGAAAAGTCCACCTTGGCACTTCGAATCCTGTCCAGGTCTGCGTCGCCATTGTCAAACCTGGTAACGACCTTGGTCCAGAACCTCACATCATGTGGGCCTCTCGGATCAGTCCATTGGGCATTAAAATCCCACAACCTGACTTGATTCTCCCACTCTTCCCAGAGCCTCCTCTCGTACTTGTCTGTGGGTTCTTCTGGGAGATAATCGGGAAAATGCGGCGTCCCCGGGTCAACAGGGCCACTGATCTTCGCCAGCAACGACTCAATCATCCCTTCTTTCATTCTATAGCCAGGCCTCCTGGCCGTGAAATGTAGTTTGAGACCAGAAATCGGGCGGGCATTCCTGGGAGCAGGGGGAGGCACAGGATTGCCTCCCATAGATGTCTGCGTGGGCGCAAGTGGAGGCGTCTTGAAGGCTGCGTTGATAGCTGCAGTGACTCTGGTCTCACCCCTATCTCGATTGTGGTGTACATGGACGGCTGTCTGGACGGTTGCATTGGTGATGATTGCGACATTGGCCTCTTCAGGGTTCGGGATCACATGTTGAATCTTTTCAGCTACATCACCACTGAGTATTTTGGCGATCTGATTTCCGCCATCATCGGGAGGCTGAAGGTTGTTATGGTTAGTTTTAAACAGCTCCGACAAAATGGCTGGCTTGGGGTTTTGTTGCACGCTCCCTGCTGGTCTAGGCTGCTGTTGCGTGGTCTGTGATGTTTCGGGCTGCTGTTGCACAGCCTCTGATGTTTCGGGCTGTCGCTGTGTAGTCTCCAGTGTTCCGGCCTGCTCGCTGGTTGTATTTCTTGGACGTGCGGCTGTCGGTGGTGGAAAAGTGTTGCGAAGGTATCGTCGACGCCGTCCACTGAGCCATCCGAACGTCAGCAGATGAGGAGCCCACCACTTCCATGTGAGGCTTTCGTTGATTTCGCCTGCTCACAGTGAGTCTTGACATACAGAGCAATGTTTGTTCACAAGCACATACCTTTGGACCATGCCAAGTTGGTTGTGGGGGTTTCCCCGATACGCCACCAGCTCTTGTTGGGTCGTGGAGGCTGGACCATCTGAAGGAGGGCTTCACGATCAAAGGCCACTTTGCACGCGCGCTCTACTTTGGACACCATCCAAAGAAGAGAAACAGTGGAGAGTCCAGAATCCAAATTTCCGCCCCCAATATCCCCATGACATCCAGAGAATGCGCACTGAGCCACATCAATCCCAGTTGGGGGGTTCGCCCACAGGAGCGGCATGAAGCTGCTCCTCCGTTCGTCTAGGGCAACAGCTAGAAAGGCATGCTCAACCGCGCTTGGTACGGCGTCGTTGACGAAAGAAAACTTCTTTCTGAGACCGGTATGACCCATGGCACTGACGGGATCCCATTCGGCGAGCACCTTGATTTTGACCGGGAGGGAAAAGTTTGGGTCAACCTTTCTGATGTCTGTCTTCATTGTGCTCCTTTGTTCTGGACTTTTCGCTTCTGTCCATCGTTTGAACAAGGCAGAGAGGAATGGCAATGTCTTTCGTCGAAGTAGTCCAACCTGGCTGATAAAATCGGCCAGACATCGGACAGTGAAAGCCCCGCGAGAGTACCCGACAAGTATGATTTCGTCTTGGCTCGCGGCAAAGTTGTAGTTGTTGGAGAGAAAACAGTAGGCACTCAGGATGTTCTCTTCCAAACCTGCCACTCTTGGTCAGTATGTTGATTCTCGAGACATCAATCAAGGGAGGACAACCTGCTCCAGTCGCACCAGAATACCAACTGTCCACCGGCGGCAGAAAGGCCGACTGAGAGCCTACTCCACCTGAGTAGTAGATCACCTGCGGGATAGGGCTTGCAGGGTAGTCAAGGTTGAGGCCGAACCTATCAATAGAGCGCGCGAATCTCGCCACATTTGTCAGAGGGGCTGAGGTACCCGACGCATTCTTCCAAGTCCCGTCACAACAAACGAACAAGCGCTTCTTCCCCTTGTCTTCGGCAATATCCCTGAACATTTTAGCAGTGACGTTGGGTTCGTGGTCCCCCCATGATCTCCTCTCATGAATGCCTTTAATGGAGGCAACCACATCGTTGCTGTGATCGAGAACGTCGGCAAGCACACGTTTCTCAGTGTGTTCAAGGTTTACCTGGCCGGGTAGTAGGCCTGTCGTGTTGGGCGGTTGGTTCTCGGTCTGGTGATCCATCGTATGTCCTCTGGTGTAAGGATGAGAGCACAGGGTTCTTTGAGGACCTGACAAATGCACAGAGGATGGAGTGCCTTGAGTTGATTAGAGCCAAATCCATGGCAGAATGGGATCGCTTAATACCCGAGAACAAAAAGAAACCTCTCAAGTACTGACGTGGCGCTGCAGTCGCTGTCTGCAGGCCGTGGCGGTAGTTTGCGTCTGTGATTCGCAAAATCCATTGGCGAATATGCTGTGTCACCACACGCCGAAGGAGATCTCTCCTCTATGCATCATCACAATGTTACTCTGACGGATGGGGCTTGGTCACGCGGTAACTGCTACCTACCATGCAGTACCCACCTGCCGGTAATACCCACCTGCCGGTAAGCCAAAAAAAT
>NKCK01000356.1:0-26167 GCA_003946995.1 Fusarium oligoseptatum
TTGCCTCATCTCATCTTCTTCCTGGTCAGGTCAGGTCAGGTCAGGTTCTCTCTATTGCTTCTTCTCCACCTCCCGCCGCCGTCCTCGCTCCCATCCACCTCCACCTTCGCCGACCGTCGCCGCCCACGCCTCGGACGACGACGACGCCGCCTTCACCTCGCTCCCCATCATGAATAAGTTGGCAAACATGCGTCACTGGTCGGAAAGAATGACACCCAATTTCGGAATGGGCCGTCCCAACATGCCCATGAATGCCCTCAACCACCCCAAGAACGCCGCCCAACCGGGTCAGCCCATCGCCTCCCCTCAAGCCGCCGATGCCACGATCCACTACTCGTTCAACGTCCCATTCGCTTCCGATCTTGCGGGCCCCGATACTGAGGACATTCTTCACGCGACCACCGACGCCGTCTTGCGATGGACGCACCCCGAGGACGCGCCGGACGACGTCCAGATCCACGAGCTGCCCGTCCATGGGCAGAACCTGAACAACCTTCGAAGGCTGTGCCGCGACCTCTCCAACGGGCCTTTACCCATCGAGGCTCATGTCCTCTCAACCACGCCCAAGAACGGCAAGGGCCAACAGGTCACCACCGTCTGTCTCTCGGGCTCTCCAGAGCTGGTCCACAAGAGCCGAGAGACCATTTTGAATGATACCCCCATTTCTCTCGTAGGTTTCTATTGATCTCGCACCAGGCCACCCTGTGGCATGCTGGCAAACCTCTTCTGACTTCTCCCCGTAGCGTTGCACCACAATTGATGTTGATGGTCAACTCGTTTGCGATCTCAATGCTGGAGTGCTCAAGAAGTCCGTTACTGATACCCTGGATTACATCTCGAGCTACTGCGGTGTCGACATCTTCCTTCTCGGCCCCAAGCTTACCCCTGTCGTGGATGGCATGACGGGTGATTCCGAATTACGGATGGATCAGCGATGGAGAGTTGCCATCTACGGCGACATCTTATCGTCAGAGCATGCCAAGGCTCGGGTCCTGATTCACATCGATACTCTGGTACAGATTTCCCCTCTTAATCGTTTTGTTTGCAAAGTTTAACATTTCTCTAGCTTGGACGTATCGTCGATGGAACCAAGCTCGAATTGTCCTGCCACCAGCTCGTCTGCGGCCGCCACCGCAAAAACATCAAACTCATCGAGTCGTCCACCGGGACTGCCATCTACTTCCCGCCTCCGTTCTCGCAAATGTACCGCTACTGTCCACCCAACGCTACTCGTCGTGACCCCTCGGATGTCTTCATCACTGGCGAGACTCCACAGGCGATTGATCTCGCCAAGCAGAAGCTCCATGAGACAGTCAACCGGATCAGACTCTACGTTAAAGACGTGACCATCCCTGGGGCCAAGATTGATAGCATCCTGCTTGGCCGCTTGGACAAAGTCCGCAAGATCCTCGAGGCTAACGGCACCTATATCATGTTCCCCCCTCTGGCAAGCCAGCGGAACATGGTCAGGGTCCAGGGCAGCGAGGGTCTTCACGTGGAGCGAACTGTTAGGGAAATCATGTCCCTGGTGAGTATTAGCAAGATACCCTACCTCAGTTTAAGTTAACTAACACTGCACCAGGCTGGTCAGTTCTACAGCGCTGGATGGTTCATGCAACATCCCGAGGCCAGGCAGCTTCCCAACCCCGCTGACATCAGGGCTATGCTTGTTGATATTTGCGCCAATTCGGATGCCGATCTCTCGTTTGACAAGCTAAACTTTGCCATCACTGGCTCTGATGATGCTGTCAAGTCCGCCCTCGAGGTTATCTCGGACATCAAGTTTGTTGCACAGGCCCAATATCAGATCCGTGTCAAGATTGAGCTTGCCAATGAGCACAAGGAGTTCGTCAGTGGCAAGAAGAACGGCAAGATCAACAAGATCATGGGGCAGAGCAATGTCCAGATCATTTTCGACGGCTTCAACGAGTACAACTTCAACATTGATGTCATGGCGGCAAGCTACGATTCCATGAAGCAGGGTCTGACGCTCGTCGAGCAGGAGATGCCTGCATCCATCTCGTTCCACGTTCCTGATCAGTACCACAAGCGCATCATTGGCATTGGTGGACAGCACATTCAGCGAATTATGAAGAAGCACTCGGTCTTCGTCAAATTCTCCAACGCCATGGACAGAGGTAATTCCTCTCATCAGCACATCTAATTCCCAAACTAATATTTTATAGGTGGTATGGGACGAGAGGACGACGATATCAAGGTGGATAATGTCATCTGCCGCACCCCAGCTCGCAACGCACAGAACCTCGACGCTGTCAAGAACGAGATCCTGGAAATGGTTGACCGCGCTGTAAGTGAGGCCCGAGTTATTGTTTTCATCAATTCTAACGCCGGTTTTAGGACTCGGAGTACACTTCTCAGATCGTCAGCGTTGATCGACTCTACCACCGACAGCTCATTGCCAGACTTCCGGAGATTGACGAGCTCGAGCAGAAGTACAATTGCAAGATCAACTTCCCCAGCACCGAACAGGCCAGCGATGAGGTGACCGTGAATGGCCCTCAGTGGCAGGTCCCCCACTGCGTTGACGAGTTCCTGGGCATGGTGCCTGACAAGCACGAACTCGTTCTTGCTAGAAGCCCTGAGCTGATCAAGTTTCTCGAGTCTCCCGAGTTTGCCCATGACCTTGTGCCCAAGCTGAAGAGCCAGCACGAGGTTGAGCTTACCATCCACCAGAACCCTGATGAGCTCACTGAGGATGGATCTCCTACAGTCACTCTGCTTTGGGGTTTTACTCGTAACAATGCTGGTGGTCTCCGTGATGCCATGGACTTTTTGCAGGCGCAGTTCGCGACCTCTGGGGCTGAGGTGAATGTCGTTAAGGGCGCTCTCCCTCGCCCCAAGTCAGACTCGTTTGAGGACTCTCTGCAGTACTTCGACTCTAAGCTTCTTCAGCATGCTCCGGCTCCTGTTGCTACTGACTCCCCCGTCAAGGCTGGATTCGGTGATGACGTCGCCCGCGAACGAAGCAGCATCCTTGACCGTCTTCGAAAGCCTGGCAGCATGACGTCGATCTCTTCCTTCTTGGATCGCAGAAAGAACAGCTCGCACTCGGCCAACAACTTCTTCAAGGGCTCCAGCAACGTGTCCAAGTCTTCACTCATCTCGATCGAATCGACCCGCAGCTTCAACGCTGATCGAAACCCCTGGAACGACAGCGGCGTGAACCTTCCAGACGACGACAACCCGTGGGCGCCACGACCATACAGCACCCACATCGACAACAAGCTGTCGATTCCTCAGCCCGGCGACATCACGCCTCGCCACAGCACCCGCGCGTCCGGCGACAGCGGGCGCCCTTCCACATCTCATTCTATGAATTCAGGATACCCCGCCCCTATTGGGCCTTTCCGTTAGATTCCCCCGTGTTAGAACCTCTACATGCAAATACCCCGGCTGGATATACCCTGGCGTAAAATACCCTGGAACGTCGACTTGTGCATCGGTCGGTTTACGTCTTGTCATGTTTTTTTTTGCTCGACTGTGTCTGAGTGCTCTGTTACTGGTTTTTGATTTTTCTGCATTTTTATTTATGTGCTTTTTTTTTTCTTTTTGGCTATCGGAATCGGGGGTTCTCTTTTTGATGACTTGACGCCCGCTCATTATACCCAGTCATGCAACGAAAAAGCTGAAGACAAAAAATACGAAGAATACCCCTGATTGCCGAATGGAATGAGAAGGATGTTTTGGGACATGATGGGATGGATGTTTGGGGGAGAAAGATACCAATGTCAACGAAAACAAGAAACATCAAAAGTCTGCCTATCTGAAAAGGCAATGACCATACACGGAGTCAAAGACGGGAGAGGATTGTTTGGCTGACATATATAGTCGGCATGATGGTATCATGCTGGCAATCATGGTTGGCAACTGGTTTACTCGCTACATCGCGACCTGCCCTGGGACCAAAGGGCATGGCGATAAGACAAACGAAGCAACTTGCTAGCGAGCGGAGACGAAAAGTTGAGAGCATCGCCATACGGCAACTTGAGATTGAGAAATAACAATGATACCTGCGGCATGCCCGCGATTGCTCCACGAATGAAGCGTTGTTTTCCTCAATAATGCTCAGGCTGTGATATGAAGCTACCAGATAACCGACAGCGCTGAAGTTCCTCCGTCACCTCAAGGGTTGGAGAGGTGCATGGTCCAAACAAGAGACACGAGAAAGAGGCAGGTATTCTAACCAACTTAATGTTCATTATGAGTGACAACTATCCATATTACTACACACCATAGCTTCCAGACACCCCAGCAGTCTAACCTTTTTCCCACCATCACTTCTCCTCAGCTGGAGGAGTAAGGATCTTGGCTACAGCAGGTCTGGCCATGAGGCGGTTGTGCCATGCAACAAAGTTGGGGTACTTGTTCTCAATATCAAACTTCTTCCACACGTCACCGACAACAGGGACGGCCGTGTTCCAGGGGATGAAGGAGAGATCGGCATAAGTACTATCGCAGGGTTTAGTGTTTGCTCCTAAAGGGAAAGATTATTGTTGTAGACTTACTATTTGTTGCCGACGAGATACTCCTTGCCCTCAAGGATGTTGTTCAGGACTTCAACAACGCGGACCATTTGTTCTTCGTACCGGTCCTTAGCAGACTCGACCTGTTCCTTGTGGAAGAAATGGAACCACATGGTCTCATTGCTTGTCAGCTGTGAGTTCTCATACAGGGTATCTGTCAAATACCTGGCCGTAATAAGGTCCCTGTCCAGACATCTGGAAGTGCAGATACTGCTTCAGGTACCACTTCTCAGGCTCAGTGTCGAACGAGAACTTGTGGTCCTTGTCGTACTTTTCGATGATGTACTCGAGGATGGCGCCAGACTCCCAGAGGGTGATGCCCGTGTTTGGATCCTCGATGGCGGGGACACGGCCATTGGGGTTGATCTTGACAAACGACTCAGCCTTGGGGTTGGGGGTCTCGACCTGTCAAGTCATGTTAGTGTATAGGAGTATAATATGTTAAGGGTGTTCGTACAGCCGTGTAGGGGATACCTAGCTCTTCGAGGAGGATGGTGACCTTCTTGGGGTTAGGTCCCTTGCCTGTATAGTGTTAGAGGTGTAGCATAGCGGAGGTGTTGAATACTAACCATGAACATAGACGGTGATGGGCTTAAGGTCAGACATCTTGGTAGTTTCCTTTGCTTGATATGGGAAGTGTGGTATTCAGTACTGGTTCTGGTGGCTCAACTGCTGAGTTGTCTGGTGATGCTCCTCTCCATTCTCCCGCAACCCAAGCACTCTTAAATACATGACCTGTGTCTCATTCATGTCCCCTTCAGCTCCTCTGAAACCCATCTTACAACCTCAACCCCGTTCCTTAATCCCGCTCTTTCAAAGCATCCAAGAACGATTCATAATCATCAACACCAAGGTCCGCAACTCCGCATCAAGATGAAGTGAGAAAGATGATCCAACTCTGTCTCAAATCGGCACAATCATCCCCGATCACAATCCACTCTACAAACCTCGAGGAAATATACATGAAAGGGCAAGTTGTAGCCGCGCGTGTACTGACTAAGGAGGAGTTGTGGAGGAGAATCTTGAGGCTCCAATTGGTTGCCTGTCCCAATCTGGCGATGCGCTTCTACTTTGGCGAGGTAAGGCTGGGGCAAGGCCGGCGGCACGCTGGGAGGTTGAGCCGCTTCAGTATCGAAATGTCTCCGAAATTATTCAGCAATCTTGTAAGCAGCTCTTCATAATCAGGAGATTGTATTCTTGTCATGGAGCAGGGTTGCGGAGATTGAGTTTGCCAAGGAATCGTGTTTTCGACCAATACTATTCTCATGTCCCAATCGTTTGTTCTATGTGATATTTTGTCTAGGGTCCAGCCTCGCCTAGTCATCCCAGATAGCGGCCTTTGCCTTGTCAGCCTCCTCTTGTCGCTTCTTCTCTTGCTCGCGCTCCTGCTCTCGCTTCTTCTTCTCCTGCTCACGGATGCTCTTCTGATAAGCCCGCTGCTCCTCGGTCTGTTTGGGTGCCTTGAGGCCCAGTCCGGCAGCGATCATGCGCCGGGCCACGGCGTCCGTCTTCTCGGGTCGTCGGGCTGATTCCCCGCCGGCTCTAGGACCGGGTGCGTCTTCTAGAGGCGTCCACGCCGACCCTCCGACGGGTGACATGGGAGTCGGAGGTGGTGGTGCAGGCGTTGTGCTGGGCGTCAGCTCATCAGCCTTGTCAGACTCTGCTTCGGGCTCAGAGTCGGAGACATCTTCATCCTCCCATGAGTCAGCGACGACTTTCTTTGCCTTTTTCTTTGATGCGGGCTTTGTGGTTTGAGTTGATTCTTTGTTGCTTGTGATGGAGAGCTTGTTGATGGAAGCCGAAACGTCACCGTCGTCAGACATGGCGGGCGGGCTGTTGCGAGAAAGATTTCGACGTTGCGATGTTTATATAAGTCTGGTTGTAATTCAGATCGGACCATGCAAGTTGAAACGGCTGTTATTGATGATGGCAGTTCAGTGTTCGGGCTTGAAGATGAGAAAATGATGCCTGAATTGAGTTTGCGGAGAAGGTGTAGGGTAGTCATGATGGTGATCGCGGCGTTCTTTCCTGTATCATTTCCTTTACAAAACATGCTGTTCTTGTTATATTTCTTGAGTTTTTCTAATATATGAATACAAACATCACTTATTAATTTATTTCGGAGTCGTTTACAATCTTGCTGACGGGACAGCCTACAATTGCGCATAACATACCCCAAGGTCGGCTCTTTGGTATACCTTGGAATGTGACATTGAATAGCAACACTTTCAATATCATGTTACGTCCTCGAAAAGAACAAGACCACAGAGAAAAAGACAAGCTCGTACTTTATAAAAACCAAGAACATGGGAAGATAGAGAAATAAAAATCCCTTCTATTTCGGGCATAATTGTGTTTATGTATTAATGTTGGGGTTTATCATCCGATGTCATGTTATTGCTCCAAGCAGTCATGTTTCAATATGATATACTTCATAACCATGAAAAGAAACATCATTACCGGCCACCACGATAGATAAAAACTATTATATACTTCAGCTATACCTTGATTTCATCCTCACCATAACAGCACGCGAGCCCCGGTAATTGAATATCACAATCTGATAAGAAATCCGCCATCAAAAGCCGAGATTGGCCGACGAAGTGGGCAAAGCGGGCAAGAGCTTCGGCATCCGATATTCTCCCGATGGAAGCTCATGGTTCTGTTCCATTTGACTCGAAATTTTGGATGATGTCGACGTTAAGTCCGACGTCGCCATAAGACATTATTAAGTCGCCTCCACCACGACTAAACTTGAGCCAAGCCGAAGCGGCGATGCACATAATTGCGGCCTACAGAACCTCCACCTGCCACCTTCAATAGAATCTCTGCTCAATCCTCTTTTTCTCTCATTCATCTCATAATTCTTCCTCTTCTTAATTGCCTTGTCCTCCCCCCCCTCCAACGAACGGCCCATCGCGGGGCTCTTAGCTTCTAATCATCTCCAGCTCCGTCCTCGCTCGTCTGCCTAGACAACGCCCAACATGATCCCGCGCTCACGCCTTTCCGGCCGCCTCATCCTCGAGCGCTCTGCCGCCCATGCATCCCGAGTCTCTTCCGAAGCCATCGCCGCTCGATGGTCCTCTTCACCCGCCTACCGAAACCGTCACATCTGCGCTCGCCGGCTGCCCGCCATTCAGCCGCGGTTAGCCTCCGCCGCATTCTCCACGGCCGCACGCCTCGGGAAGGAGAAGGACAATGAGGGCAAGGGATTTTTCGAGTCTGCTATAGAACCATTGACTGAGCCGTTGTCCGAGGAGGAGGCCAAGGCGAACTTGGAGAACAAGCGGAAGGAGGCCGAGGACAAGCTTTCGGCCGAATCGAAAAATCCAGGGCCCGACTCGCCTGGCTCTGGCAAGAATGATGCCGGAGGTCAATCACAAGACGGAAAGGCCGGGAGTGCGGCTGGAGGTTCTGCGGGATCTGGTTCCGGTAGCGACGGCGGTGACGGAGGCCGACGCGGTCGAAAGTCGTCCGCTGAAAAGGCCCTCCAGAAGCCTGTGGTCCCCGAGGTCTACCCTCAGGTCCTGGCTATCCCCATTGCCCGACGGCCGCTCTTCCCTGGTTTCTATAAGGCGATCACCATCAAGGATCCCGATGTGGCCAACGCAATCACCGAGTCTATCAAGCGTGGTCAGCCATATGTCGGCGCCTTCTTGTTCAAGGACGAGAACGAGGACGAGGATGTCATCCGAAACCCTGACGATGTCTACGACGTGGGTGTATTTGCCCAAATTACAAGTGCATTCCCCATCCACGGCCAAGAGGGAGCTCTGACCGCCATCCTCTACCCCCATCGACGAATCCGATTATCCAGCTTGCTGCCTCCCGGTGGCCAGGATGCCGCCAAGAAGACCGATTCCAAGACCGAGCCTACACCCGAACCCATTCCCCAGAAGCCCGCCGAAGAGGAGGCTACGCAAGAGAAGAAGGGCGATGTTGTCGCAAGCTTCGAGGAGAGCGCTGTGGAGAAGAAGCCCGACCAGACCGCAGAGAAGTACGAGCCGACCTCGTTCCTCAAGAGATACCCCGTCAGCCTGGTCAATGTCGAGAACCTTGTCGATGAGCCATACGACCCCAAGAGCCCTGTTATCCGCGCCGTCACCAACGAGATCGTCAACGTCTTTAAGGAGGTGGCCACAATGAACAACCTCTTCCGTG
This sequence comes from Fusarium oligoseptatum, assembly GCA_003946995.1. Taxonomy (NCBI): domain Eukaryota; kingdom Fungi; phylum Ascomycota; class Sordariomycetes; order Hypocreales; family Nectriaceae; genus Fusarium; species Fusarium oligoseptatum. Next base: position 8,706 of record NKCK01000356.1, read on the forward strand.
ACCAAATCTCAACCTTTTCCATGAGTCAGTCCACCGGAAACGTGACATCAGAACCTGCCAAGCTTGCCGACTTTGCCGCCGCCGTGTCATCGGGAGAGCAGAAGGAGCTACAAGAGGTCCTGGGATGTCTCAACGTGGAGGAGAGGATGCAGAAGGCCCTGGTGGTGCTCAAGAAGGAGCTCATGAATGCCCAGCTGCAGTCCAAGATCAGTAAGGATGTGGAGAACAAGATCAGCAAGAGGCAGCGTGAGTACTGGCTTATGGAGCAAATGAAGGGCATCCGCCGTGAACTCGGTCTCGAGTCGGATGGTAAGGATAAGTTGGTCGAGAAGTTCAAGGAGAAGGCCAACAAACTCGCCATGCCCGACGCCGTGCGCAAGGTCTTTGATGAGGAGCTTAACAAGCTTGCTCATCTCGAGACTGCTGCTTCCGAGTTCAACGTGACGAGGAACTATCTGGACTGGCTCACACAGATCCCCTGGGGTCGGAGGAGTGCCGAGAACTTTGGTATCCCCAACGCCGTCAAGATCCTGGACGAGGATCACCACGGCCTCAAGGATGTCAAGGACCGTATACTCGAGTTCATTGCGGTTGGCAAGCTTCGAGGCACTGTCGAGGGTAAGATCCTCTGCTTCGTCGGCCCTCCCGGAGTGGGCAAGACCAGTATCGGAAAGTCGATCGCGCGAGCTCTCAATCGAGAGTATTACCGATTCAGTGTTGGAGGTCTTACCGATGTTGCTGAGATCAAGGGTCACCGAAGGACCTACGTCGGTGCCCTGCCTGGTCGTATGATCCAGGCGCTGAAGAAGTGTCAGACCGAGAACCCTCTCATCCTGATCGATGAGATTGACAAGATTGGTCGAGGATACCAGGGTGACCCCTCATCCGCACTACTGGAGCTGTTGGACCCTGAGCAGAACAGCTCCTTCTTGGACCACTACATGGACGTGCCCGTCGACCTGTCCAAGGTCTTGTTCGTGTGCACAGCCAACATGACCGACACCATCCCCCGACCTCTACTCGACCGAATGGAGATCATCACCCTCTCGGGCTACGTTGCTGATGAGAAGATGGCTATCGCCCAACGGTACCTTGCTCCCGCCGCCAAGGAAACTGCCGGACTTCAGAATGCCGACGTCAACTTGAGCGAGGAGGCCATTGAGGAGCTGATCAAGTCATACTGCCGCGAGTCGGGTGTCCGAAACCTCAAGAAGCAGATCGAAAAGGTCTACCGGAAGTCTGCCCTCAAGATCGTCCAGGAGCTCGGCGAAGAGGTTCTCCCAGAGGAGGACGCCCTGACCGAGGAGGGCAAGTCTGCGCTTGAGGAGGCCGAGAAAAAGAAGGAGGAACAGGCCAGCACAGGCAAGGAGTCAGACGTGGAGAGCTCTTCAGAGTCTGGTGAGACTGGTACGGCCACGGAGAAGCCCCGAAAGCCTCTCCGGGTTCCCGACTCTGTCCACGTCGTCATTGGCAAGGACAACCTCAACGACTACGTTGGACCCCCAGTCTTTACCTCGGATCGTCTGTACGACGTCAGCCCCCCTGGTGTCTCCATGGGTCTCGCCTGGACACAGCTTGGTGGCGCTGCCATGTACATTGAGTCGATCCTGCAGGCTCCCCTCCGGCCAGAGACGCGGCCGCACCTCGAGATCACAGGTAACCTCAAGAACGTCATGAAGGAGTCCACCACAATCGCCTACTCCTTCGCCAAGTCCTTCATGGTCAAGGAGTTCCCCGACAACCACTTCTTCGACAAGGCCAAGATGCACCTTCACGTTCCCGACGGTGCCGTCTCCAAGGATGGTCCTTCAGCTGGTATCACCATGGCTACCTCTCTCCTCTCCCTCGCCCTCGACACCCCCGTTGACCCGACCGTCGCCATGACCGGTGAGCTTACCCTCACCGGCAAGGTGTTGCGAATTGGTGGTCTTCGCGAGAAGACTGTTGCTGCTCGTCGCGCCGGCTGCAAGACCATCATCTTCCCCAAGGACAACATGTCTGACTGGCTGGAGCTGCCTGAGGTACGTCTACGCTATATTTTCTGCTATAATCTTGATCCCCGACTAACAACTCTCAATAGAATATCAAGGAAGGTCTCCAAGGCCATCCCGTGGCCTGGTACCCCGAGGTCTTCAACCTCGTCTTCCCCAACCTTGACCGCGAGCAGGCCAACAAATGCAAGATCCGCGAGTGGGAGGAGCAGCAAAAGAAGAACAACCCCGAGTCCGCCGAGGAGGAAGACTAGACGCCGAGAAAAAAAACGGCGAGGTGAAGAACAATGTCATCGACACACGGGGGGGCGCAAAGCATGGCATCAATGTAGGAATTGAAAGGAATGCATGATTTGAGGGGCGTTTGGGCACCGGGGGGGCAAGAATCTTAGATGGAAACGATATAAAGACTCCTACTCTGTTATTACCAGTCTGTGGACTTTTTGTACTTTTTAGAAGCATGCATCAGCGGGTTTTGGAGACAAGCAGCTGATGAGCAAATGCCAGCACGTGGGCGACGCCTACATGTGCAATTGTACATATAGGAAAAGCGACGTCATACTGTTTACCTGAATCCCCTCATTGGGCACATTGTGAGTTGTTCAGTTGTCAGCGAGTTTGGGATTGACAGGTCTTGTGGAAAATGGAGAGGTCCGACTCTCTCTACCTCTGACTTCAATCATCGTCATCCCCTGAATCAACAATGACGACATGGTCTTTGATCCCGCGGAGAACAACATGATGGCAACCCTTCTCTGGCAGGCAAAATTTCCGAGGCCCGCAATGTGGTTGCAGCCCGAAGGCGTAACCGTGACCAGTGTCAGGCCGGATCTCGGCAGGGAACTTGAGACGGCTGGGTGCTGGTGCATTGCCCAATCGACCGCCGCCGGACGGAAGCCAAAACGCCCTTTAACGTTTAAGCCATCTGCCTCGGATGTCCCTAATGGTTCCCCAGAGACCTGATCCTGGCCCCTAGCCAAGGCTTTTGGAGATCCCGTCACTGACGGCGCGGGATCGGTGGGGTCAAGCGCGGGACGAGCCTAGCGAGCACGGGAGCTGGCTGGCTGAGGATAAGATGATGTCTGTCTGTCTGTCTGCTGAAGCTGCGCATGCTGCATGGTCGTATCCCTTCATGACGTCTCACGACATTCTTCCACGAGATGTTTACAAGCGACTCGGAGAAATGAGAGAGGCACAAGGTCAGGCGGCTCAAATCCAGCCCCGCTGGTATGCGACAATGGTCCAAGGCTAGGGAAGGCCGTACCCAATAGAGGCCCGGTTTAGCGGTCTGGAAGCCAGTTCGTAACAAGGAGTGAGATGCAGACCCATTGCTTGCATGGCGAACCGACAACCTGTCAAGCCCAAGCAGCCTCACTAGAGCCAGTCTCACGCTCCTTAGCGGGCCATGGCGAATGCTGCACTTATGCCTGACCCCACACGTTTCCCCTTGATGGCCTTGATCTTGGGTGTGAGCTTGATTTGGGTGTGGGCCAGGCCTCACCACAGGCCGCAGAGTCTGTTCGCGGGAAGCAAAGAATGCCTCCTGTACTGTGTGACGTGACAGGCTTGACGGGAGTTGAGCTGAGATGAGAGGAAAGAGGGCTAGCGGACGGGCCACCAGAGCCCAACACAAGCTATAGATATTTCCCCATCGAGAGACGTGCTTGGTGGTGTGCACATGTTTGAACAGCTGTGCTGCTTGAGCCTTTGAATTGGTCAAGACGAAGTCGCATTGGGCACCGAGAAGCCTGTGAAGGCGCAATTGGCGAATTAGATGGCTTATTGACAGGCAAACAGGGGTAACGTGACGTCTGACCCGGGAGTTGCCAGCTTCTAGTTTCTGAGAGGCATTCGAGTGAGGGTTGATTGAGGCGTATCTGAGTTGACAACTCAAGACGTGGGTCATGTCGTAATGGCAACCACCTTATCATCGGAGAATTCACCGCCATGCGGAGCAAACATGATCAATTGGAACGCATGAGGATGCTCTCTTGTTCAACCCCTTTGACAATTGATCCGTGACGTCGGATACACAGTATGCAGTGCCCTTCATAACGGCCGTCCTCACCCGTATGCAGTATGCATGTTTGGCAGTTGCGTGTGTAATGTCGGCAGACGACAGTCAGTCGATGCTCGATTGGCCTTCAAGACTCGGACCTGGCTTTTGATTCTGCTCGCCTCATATTTCGAATCGTTTAGAGTCTCAACTTGACAGGTGTGAAACCAGGTGCCTAGTTATCGGGTTGGGCGGTAAGCGAGTGTGAGTGAGATGCCCAACTAGATGGCGTTGTCACTTGCGTATGCAGTCGGCCTGGCCATGCAAAGCGATCAGATCGTCCTATGGTTCGAGCCTCGATGGAGGTCAGCAGTCCGGGATGACATGCCCTGGCCCGGCAAAAAGACGCACAGGACGTCCCTGATTTTTCGGTCCCCGCGGTACCGGCTCCGTGGGATTTCCTCCATGTTCTGCGCTGTCTTTGGCTGATGGCATGTCCACCCTCTCTGTTGAAGCGGGCCTAGATTCTCGATCGAATGTGTTGTGTGGATGACGAGTCTGGGGCTGTTGGTGTAGATGCTGAACAGATGGCGATGGTTTTTACACGGCATTGTGGGCAGATGTGATTGCAAGGCCACTCGGCAGGTAGGCAGGAAGTCGCGATGCAGACGGTTGCAGCTTCCAATTCGTGTTGTTGCTCTTGGCTTGCACCTTCCTTGTCTGCCTCACTCCCAGCTACTTACAGACAGACTGTACCTGCCTGCTAGCTTTGTTTAGGCTGATGGGTTTGAGGAAGGTATGATACAATTGCACTTTCCTGCCATCCCCTGACAAAGAACTCCATGTCAAACCACCTGCTCGCAGATAGTCGCGCCCTCTCTTGCATCTTCCTCCTACATCCAACCCCCAAAATCAGAGCCAACCGTCTTCATGTCTCTTTGTGCCCGACCAAAGTCTGCCTGATGATGATGCATCACCGCTTCCCCCTGCGCTCAAGCAAAACGTCTTAGCGTCGACGAAATGGGACGAGACCAGGGCATCTGAAAGGGGCCAACTCATCGATTGTTCCCCACCAGCGAGCCGTCGAGCGTCACCGTCTCTCTTGGAAGTATGACTCCTGCAGCCGCAGGCAGACAGACCATGGCCGACATGCGACAGACGACAGGCGGCAGACTGGCAGGGTCCTTTGGCTGGCCATGAAGGAGGCATGGAAGATCCGGCATGGTGGGATGGATGGATCAAGGTCTCGACGCCCAGGCCCAAAAACCATCCAGAGAAGTCGTTCAGTCAAGCAAAGACCCCTGACGGTCCTCGGCAAGTCTGGGGCAATGGACAATGGATGGCCACAGCCCTGCGCTGACACCTGGACAGTGGTGGCTTTGCTGGCCAGTGAGCACCGCGCCCAGAGACTTCTCAGGACCCAGCCCCTTGAGCAAGGCGGTCCGACCAGAGCGTCATCAGGGCGTTCTAGGGCAATCCTACCTTCTCAGTGTGGCTCGGGCTGCCAAACGGACCCAGAAAATGAAGGCCCAAGGTCAAAAGCCCAGCGCCTCCGCCGCTCCGCCCGTGTCCTCCCGCCGCACTTGGAAGCCCACCAACCCGCACTAACCCACTCAGCCCACCCAAGCTCACGTCCAGTCAGAAGCTCCCACATCCATTCACCATTGCCGCCGCCGGCGCCCGTTTTAGGTGTTGGACTCTCTGTCGTGGTCGTTTAATATAGCAGGGCTTTCATCGCAACTCATCAACCTCTGTTTCTCAAGGCGTCTTGCTGTCACGGGCACCCTTCACTTACACCCCGTGCAGGAAGCCGTCCTCGATCATCACGGATTCTTAATTCATCCATGCCCCCACTGGCATTCTCACACCTCATTGCGCCTCCGGCTTCGCTCCCCGCGACTTCGACCGCTCATCCAGAGGACCCGCTTCTCACCGACCGTTGTATCATCCCAGCCTCCTAGTCGCGGCGACTAAGCAATTGTTTTACCTTCGCTTGCCCTTGGATGGGTCAAGCAGAGCTTGTTCACTCTACTCCTCTCACCGAGAGACCGCTTCTTTGATTGACGGGGCCGTGCGGCCTCTCCAGCTCTCGTCAGTGCACCTTTCGCCTCATCATCTTTTGCTGGACACCATACATGCCAGCTTCTTTGCCCTCTTGCAACTACATACCAACTATCCCCATATTCGCCTTCCCACATAGAATTCGCTCTACGACGACGATACGAAGGCATTCGTGGCACATGCATCTGCTCCAACTGCCCTGTCTCAGACTCCTACTTTTTGCCACAGAGCCAGCCGTCAGCCCACTAGCTCATACCAACATCGAGCTGACTTATTAGCCTCGACTATAGCATTTCGGTGTTGACAGTCACTTGCACCTCGAGCTTAGCAGCAGACATCTGGTCGCATTGTCGCGGCCATGGCACAGGCGGGCGTTGTAGCGTCTGCGCCGCCGCCGCCGCCTCATTCCCGGCCATCTGCGTTGTCTGGGACTCATAGCTTCTTTCGCAAGCTTTTTGGTCGGCAGAGTAGCAACAAGGCTCCCTCGCCGCCGACAGAGCGGGCGACCCGTGCCGAGCCTGAGAACGACTCGGCCGACTCGGACAAGGGCGGCCTAATGCGCCGAATGTCCCGGAGGGTCGTGCCGGGTCTTCCCCGTGCCCAGACGTTCAAGCGCCAAGTGTCGGAGCGGAGGACCAACTTGTCCCCCATTGAGCCAACACCAGATGAGAGGAGAGCTGTATCCATGGACCGACGGTCTCATGGACCCCGAACATCATCAACCTCGCAGCTAGCATCTAATCCCCGGGTCAGCGCCCCAAGCTTCCTCAACTCCCCACAGGACGAGACACCTCGCTTTGTACCTTCCTTACCATCCAGTCCTGTTGCAGATGCACCAATCCAGGAGCCGGTTGAATCAGTTGTGCATAGAGATGACGAGGCTACACTTGCCGATGAGTGTGCCATTCAAGACAACCTCTCGACGGCTGACACCCATTCAATAACGGCATCCCAGTACGAAGCTCTGATCCGCGAGGAGCTCGAGAAGACCTGGATATTGAATCTCAGCATGCACTTCCGGGATCGTTCAAGAAGGGAAAAGTTCTTCGTCACATACCGGGAGCAGGAACATATTTGGCGGCGCGTAACTATTTCCCTCGATTACCGAGATGCCCCCCCGAACTCACTGGAGATGGATCTCATTCACACTCATTACCAACGGGACAAGAGCGCCAAGATTTATGAGGCTATTCGGGAGAGCCTACGAGACATTCAATTCTACGACACGGTGACCAATCTGAAACTTCAGACGACTGATGGGAGACTTCATGTTCATGTGGTTGAGGACGGCAATGTTCGTGCATCTTGAGACATTTCCTAAACAATGCTAACTGTCAGTAGGAAATTATCCAATACCCAACTGTTGCTCAAATCAAGCATCTTGGTTGCAGGCGTATTCGGGAAAAGGATATCGTCTTTGACTCGCACATGTCGGGCTTCGTTTATAAAGTCAATGTTAATGGTCATACCTTGATCAAGAAGGAAATTCCGAGCCCTGACACGATAGATGAGTTTTTGTATGAAGTCAACGCTCTCAACCGCCTCCGCCATTCGCGCAACGTCATCCATTTCTATGGTGTCGTAGTTGACGATCATGATGAGCACGTAAAGGGACTTCTCATCAACTACGCCGACCAAGGAGCTCTCATTGACATCATTTACGAGCACTGCAAGGACGGTGATTACGACCTTCCGTGGTCGACACGCGAGAGATGGGCTCGGCAAATTGTTGAAGGGTTGTCCGACATCCACGAGTCAGGATTTGTACAAGGCGACTTTACACTGTCCAACATTGTCATCGACGAGTACGGCGACGCGAAGATCATTGACATCAACAGGAGAGGGTGTCCAGTCGGATGGGAACCCCCGGAAGCCACGCCGCTCATCGAGAGCAACCAGCGGATTACTATGTACATTGGCGTCAAGTCGGATCTTTACCAGCTTGGCATGGTGTTGTGGGCTTTGGCAACACAGGAGGATGAACCAGAAGCTCAGGGGCGACCGTTGATACTGGGCCCCGAGGTGAACATTCCAGATTGGTATCGGCAAATGGCAGAGATTTGCTTGAGTGATGATCCGAAAAATGCGGCTCCAGGCGTCTGCTCTTTTGAACATGTTTCCACGACCTGGGGATGGTGAAGACTGCGGACAGTTGAACCCCCCACAATCGACGGTTGACGATGGTTACACATTGCAACAGTATCTCGTTGATGGGTACCACCCAGACAGCCTTCCGCAGATTAAGACGGTTGAGCCGCCGAGCGACTGGTCCTACGTGAGCCGGCCATACACAGACGCAAGCCCCATTGGATACGAGCCGTACTACTACACACGTGGACGATCACCCCCAAGCCCCCTGCCGAGCAACTATGACGGATGCGACTCCCCGCGAGGCTTGTACAACATTGCTGCTTGGGCAGCGAATCGGGACATACCTTCATCATATAGCGACGTGGGACCTGACGGCATACCCCTCGACGAGACGCCTACTGCCGACAGGACAGGGTTCATGGAATCCGATGGGGCGACGGCGCCAAACTCGGCCATGGAGAAGAGAGAAACACCGGCAACATCTACCTCAACTCCAAGCCCAGACAGGGGCGTGGATCTTCTGGACACGCCTGAGGGTAGGATTGCTGCGAGCATTATCGAGGCCCAGATGGGCCCGAGGGAGGAACCATGCTACAAACGTGGGATGGGACGGCCAGTTTCTCCCGGAGACGCGAACGCTGGCTCGAAAGAGTCATCGCCGCTAGGAAACACTATCTCGGACAGCACTCGTACGGAAGTCGGCAATAGAAAGGAAAAGCCAGTCGGAGACAATGCGATTGGAGGAAAAGGAAACGAATTTTCGACCGTGGATGAGGGAACATCACAGGAAGTGGGAGGCGAAGGAGCAAAGGAAGCAAAGGAGTTGGAAAAAGGAAACTCGCAAGAGTTCCGAAGGAGTGGTTAAAAACTGACAGTAGACCAAAAGAGGTCCAATTCGCCAGTGAAGGGCAAAAAACAGAGTTTCCGGTGATGCTGCCTGAGAAGGGCAACGGCATCGCAGAGAAACTGCCAGAGCCAGAGGTGAAGCCAAATGCAGCGGAAACGCACGGGATCACAGCACCTGATACTCACCAAGAAAAAGACGAATCGTTGTGGCGAGAAGAAAGAGTTGGATGTGAAGGGCGTGGGTGAGGAGAGAGAGCCCAAGATGGCCGACACTGGTATCAAGACTGTCGATGCTGCCGTGGAGAAGGGTCTCAATGCCAGGGACAAGTTGGCCGAGGGGTTAACAACTATCCCTGATACTAAGACTGCGAGTTCCTCTAAGAAAGAGCTGGATGCCAAAAGTGTGGACAGGTTAACGGAAAAGGCAACACCCGGAGGCGAAATCAAGACGACGGATACATTGGCGGGGATTGGAGCGGCGCACCTGACGACTGACGACAAGCACACGATGTGGCAGAAACAAACGATTGACGACAAACTCAAGGCGACGAAGCCTCCGATTGGAGCATGATGAATGTCTGCGATTTGGTTTGGCGAAGATTGAATTTCCTTTTATGATCTTGTCTTGATAGCATCAGTTTTTGTTTTCTCTCATGTGTACTAGCGGGCAACCGGCAGGCATTTTGCATATTGGGGCGCGAAGATCGGTATCATGATTTTTACATGTTTGCTTTATGGCGTCGGCGATGAAGGAGAGGCTGCTGATAGTGCTGTATTGGATAATATGTAGTGACGATGTTAAAAAGAAAAAAAGATGGACTTACAGACGATATTGGTAGCTGAGGTTTGACATGACGTGCTGTGTACCATGTAGGCATTAGAGGGACGACTAATGATAGATAGATAAGCTCAACAAAAGGAGACCATGAGGACATGATATGGATTGTCGTTGAGTAAGTGGCTCAAGATGAGATGAACTTCGGATGACAAGAGGTTGAAAAGGCTCGTGGCTCTGACGCAGGGGCGGCAGTCAATTGGAAGCTCAATAGAAACGGCGCGATACGTAGCGTGCGCCACCCGACGCCATGGAAGGGTTCTGGAAGCTGACAGGAAGAAGTGATGTTGGTATCACGTGACAAGCGTTGAACCCTGCTCTCATGGAAGGCAGATTTTTGTTTGCTGAGCCTGACAATGGATCCATTGAGACAAAGGCTCACGGACGGTCAAGGACGGAAAAACAAGGGACAGAAATGGAGTGGAGGACAAGAGAAGAGGCGAAAAAAGGGATCCATCTGTAATGGACTCGGGCGCGATTGGGCAATTCTAGGCTTGGCGAATCCCGATCTTTGTGTTTCTGTTGGGGAAAAAGCTGGGGGAGAACGAGGGTCTGTTCTTCGGTACGTACTTCCCCTGTCAGTCCCCGTCAGTGAAGTTGCAAGCTGTGCTACAGCATCCCGTCGGCACAACGGGAGGGCGGCAACAGGGGATTGGAGGTCTCTCCGCCCCAACTGTGAATACGTACATGATTGAAATGAGACCTCAAAGCCTAGAGGAAAGGCAGATCATGTCACGGGAGAAGCAAATGGGCCGAGGCATGGTTCGATCTGGGGAGAAGAGGTTGTATCCTTTGAGGGCGGGGACCATGAGTTCGCGGCAGGGCTGGAGTCTTGAAGGAGCGTTTTGCTTATTTCTGGGATTGAGGTTGGGAAATACAGCTCTCTCGGTTGGCCGTTGGGTTTTCAAGATGAATCTTGGGGATCTGACTGTTCGCAACGGCAATTCAAGGGACGGCACATGGAGATGGCATGATGATGCCATGATGATGCCCTGAATGGGATGACTTTCGGCATTGTTCGGGGCAGTCATGTCAAGGTCAGATTTTAGGCGACACAAGCTTGAACTGCTAATCTATGTTGTATGGAATGTCTGGCTGGACGCTGACCGAGGTGACGTTGGCAGGCGACGTTTTGTGATGCTGAAGCGTTGGCAAGATCTTGTAGATAAGCGTGCGTCTCAGCCTCGGCATGACCGGATGTGGAAAACGGGCGCTCTCAACGAGTTTAGGGGATATGGGATTTACACGTCAACAGCCCAATTGAGGTCAATTCGCCACGTAAATCCCGGTGTGTATCTGATAATGACTGACTTACACGGTCCATAATTTCTTGGACTCTCTCTGTCTCTCTCTGTCTCCCAAACCTGTACTCCGGCAAATCGTCACCATTGCCTCTCGACAAGTGGACCCTTTCTTTTTTGAAGCTCGCTCCATGCCCGAGCCCTACAGCAAGAGAGTAAGAAAAAAAAAACACCAACCACCCGGCTTTGGAGCTCCAGGCGGCTCCATCAATTTTGTGGGAGCTTCCCCTGCAAGGCACGCACCGGCTCCTCTTTGGCGCGTTGCCCGACCCAGGGTTAGGTGAGAGACGAGATGTGCCGTGGCACGTAGGCGAGGTACCGGGCACGCAAGATTTATGCGCAGAGGTACTTTGCCATCTGGCAAGGGTACCAGACTTTGCCTCCAACGGCAACCGGACGGACGCCCGGGCCCCGCAGCGATTGGAGGGGAGGGCAGCCGCCAAAAAAAAGTTGTTGGGGAAGGGGTGGGGTGCACATCATCCATTCGAAAAAAGGTGTTGAGGTTTGACGTCGACAAGAGCTTCACCCCTTGTCGTGTACCTGGCCCAGCTCTTTTTCTCCCCCCCTCCTCCTGTCCCTCTCCCAGCAATTGTCGAATACCCAGCGGCGAATTTCGCAATCATGGGCTGATTCTTGAGCATCATATGTTTTTTGATCCCTTTTTTTCACTTCGGGGTATGGGAGATCTCGGCATCTGTAAAGACAGGGAGCGGGGGACAGGTTTGATAATCAGAATCGCGGCGGCTGTCAAAGGGTTGTGACAGGGTCGCATTCCTGGCTTGCAGGAAAAAAAGATGGGATTCCTTCTCTGTCCCGTCCGCCGCTCGGATGGTCAAATTCGCAACTCTAGACTTGATCAAGCTACCTGATCGGTACTTCCGGTAGTCCATACTGTCTCGCCTTCTCCGAGCCCGACAGCTGCCAATCCCCCTCGCCTAGCTTGACCAAGAGCTTTGCGTGTTAGTGACTGAGATGACCCCCCCAGCCAACAACACTCGGGAGGGTACCGACCAGGTATCCATATCCATTTTATTCCTGATGGGAACCCTGGGTTGGGTACCTGGAGTTGCCGGGAGGCGGCCGGAACGGAGGGAGACGGGAGTGGCATTGGCCATTCGCAGGAGGATTTGCTCTGAGCCCTCTGTAATTTTTTTTCTCTCTTCCGTCCGTCCATCCCCAATGGATTTTTCTTACCCTGCTCTTGTTCATGCACAAACGGCAGGGGGGTGTGCCAATGGGGAGTGGGCGCTGCACTACAGTTCAACCTCTTATCACACAGTGAAACGGGAGGGTCATGGCTGACAATCACGAGAACTCACCATTTGGTCGTTCCTCATCAATCTTCACAAGCAACGGGGGGCTTCTTGACGTGTTAGTGAATCACCGAGGCTCATGCTTTTTTGAGATCTCATGTGTGTGTGTAGACGATTCGATGTGGAGGGTTGGTTCGTCGGGGTTTTGGAGGGACACACACAACGCACGCGTGCCAGTCGAGGGAAATCTCCGCCCCAACTTGATCTTTTCAAGTTCCCCGTCCCCAACTGATCATGTTGATCTGATTGATCAAGCGAGGTCTGGTGAATGGAACAGGTGGTCGGTCTTGAGCAGGATCGGTCATCTGGATACAGACAGGGCAACGGTTGTTTGACGCCATCACCTACCTGTGTGTGTGTGTGTGTGTGTTCCTTGCTGCGGTTCCTTGTCCTCTGTGACGGACGACACACGCATGTCGATTCGAGATTCTCAGCATCCATCCATCGTCTCCGCCACTGCCCTCAACCTTGAACAAGGGCCCTTGCTTCGAGGTACAGTGCCCTTCTCTTTTTGCTCCTTGTTGTGCCTCCTGCTTGGCCGCTTGGCCCTGTTCCCGCCGCAGAAAACCTCCACTCGTCCTCCACTTGTCTCACGCCTCCCATTCCCACACCCACCCCGAACCCGCACACCCCCCGGTCCTCTTTCTCATCCATCCCAATCCCATCCAGTCCAGTCCAGTCCTCGCCCGGCTCCGGGTCGGGTCTGATATAAAGCCCTTTTGGAACCCTCCGCCCCAACCGCCTTCTTGTCCAACCTCCCTCCTCAGACCCTCATCTTCCTCTCATCCTCATCATCCTCTTAGGATAGCCATTTAACAAAAGGCTTATCCTTCCCCCTTCACTCCTCCGAGAAGCCATCTCCTCTTGGTTCTCGTGTGTGCTGGGCACTCTCTTCCCCGACGACACTTGCCATCGCCATCTTCAACAACACATAGAGATCGTTTTGGACAACAACCATCAACATGTCGTCGTCCACTGCCGAGGGCAAGCAGGCCCAGGCCTTCCCTGATGGCACCAAGGACTACATCCCTCTCCGATCTGGCGCTGCGAAGAACAACGCCAACAAGGTCCATATCTCCGACGTCCCGATGACCTGGAAGAACATCCACCAGCACATCAACTGGCTGAACACCACTCTCGTTGTCATCGTTCCCATGATTGGCTTCATCTCGGCCTACTGGGTTCCTCTCCAGCTCAAGACCGCTATCTGGGCTGTCTTCTACTACGTTCACACTGGTCTGGGTATTACTGCTGGTAAGTTTTGCTTTGTTAGAACGCTCATTGTTCTGGCCGAATCCAAACAAGATTGAATACTCACCATTCGCCAGGTTACCACCGTCTGTGGTCTCACTCTGCCTACAAGGGCACTCTTCCCCTCAAGATCTACCTCGCTGCCGTCGGCGCTGGCGCCGTCCAGGGCTCCATCCGATGGTGGTCGTATGGTCACCGCGTGCACCACCGCTACACCGATACCGACAAGGACCCCTACTCTGTCCGCAAGGGTCTCCTCTACTCCCACATGGGCTGGATGGTCTTCAAGCAGAACCCTAAGCGCCAGGGCCGAACCGACATTACCGATCTCAACGAGGACGCCGTCGTCGTCTGGCAGCACAAGAACTACATCAAGTGTGTCCTCTTCATGGCTCTCGGTTTCCCCATGCTCGTTGCCGGTCTTGGCTGGAATGACTGGTGGGGTGGCCTCGTCTATGCTGGTATCCTCCGTGTCTGCTTCGTCCAGCAGGCTACCTTCTGCGTCAACTCTCTTGCCCACTGGCTCGGTGAGCAGCCCTTCGACGACCGCAACTCTCCTCGTGACCACGTCATTACTGCCATCGTCACCCTCGGTGAGGGATACCACAACTTCCACCACGAGTTCCCCTCGGACTACCGCAACGCCATTGAGTGGTGGCAGTACGACCCTACCAAGTGGAGCATCTGGATCTGGAAGCAGCTCGGCCTTGCCTACGAGCTGAAGCAGTTCCGCCAGAACGAGATTGAGAAGGGCCGTGTACAGCAGCTCCAGAAGAAGCTCGACCAGAAGCGTGCTACCCTCGACTGGGGTATTCCCCTTGACCAGCTCCCTGTTGTCGACTGGGACGACTTCGTCGCCGACTCCAAGAACGGAAAGGGTCTCGTTGCCATTGCCGGTGTCATCCACGACGTTACCGACTTCATCAAGGACCACCCCGGTGGCCGTGCTCTCATCAACTCGGCCATTGGCAAGGATGCCACCGCCATCTTCAACGGTGGTGTCTACAACCACTCCAACGCCGCTCACAACCTTCTGTCCACCATGCGCGTTGGTGTCCTTCGCGGTGGCTGCGAGGTTGAGGTCTGGAAGCGTGCTCAGTTCGAGAACAAGGATGTCACCTACATGAACGACTCTGCTGGCGCTCGCATTATCCGAGCCGGCAACCAGGTCACCAAGGTTATCCAGCCTGCGGCCAGCGCTGACGCTGCTTAACCAGGATAGCTCTTTTAACGACGAGAGGATGAATGGAATAATCGAGTAATGTGCAATCCTGAGGAGCAGGGGCAGCTTCATGCCAAGGCATGTCGTCGAGAGAAGGTGTGGAGAGTTGTCGTTGGCGGCAAGATCACATGCTTGGACAATCTCACCCCCGCACCTTGTCTAGCTGCCCCTGAAGGATTCAAGCGCACGGCACGTTAACGCAAATCACAAAAATCGACTCATGAAGAATGGCGTTTGGGGGTTTTTCTTTTTGTTTCAAGACTAAGTACTTGACCTCTAACAATAACATCACGGCCGAGGAAGCCAAACAAGAATGGGTAAAGGAGAGATAAAAATCAACCGAAAAACATCGTTCACCATGGGACCTACAGATGGGCCCTTGGAATGCATTAGACTACCCGAAAATACAAATCTACTGAATAACATGTATACTGTTCAATGTGCCTTGCTCAATTCGTGCTGATTGATGTACTATATGTTCATAACAAGGACTATCGACTTGACTGTGCTGTCTTGACAAATACTATCCGATCTTCCGCTTCGACGATGGCCAGGGTAATGATGAATGATGTATTGATTAGTGTTTGTTCAGTTCGTGTTCCTAGCTGGACGAACTGCTCCTAATTTCTCACGCAACTACTATGTAATTTGATCTTCCTTTGCCTCCCAGCTGTGTATCTATCCCTTGAGCATGGGTGAGTCTTATCCTCTCATCTCGCATACCCAACAACAATATGACACCGATATTTATTTCAAGTCCGGGCCTTATTGATTCCATAAATATCAAGTTGTGGTGTCCAATATTTATGCCGAGTTAAAATCCAAAGCAGGAGAATGCTTCCGACCTCTCTTGAACGCAACTGCTACAGTCATAGAGCCTTTCCACGGCATCAGGGTGATGCACATGAAACCCTGACAATGACCGATATATACTAGTTTCTGCAGTATTAGCCTCTGGTACGCATGACGGTGCTCGATATGGCTCGTTGGGGGGCCAGTTCCTAAGATGGCTTGACGAATGGCTCTTGATACCTTCGCAACCGCGTAATCTTGGGACAATTGATTTGAATCTCGTCCTTGCCATTGCAACGCCTCATGGGGCAGCCATACGAGCCTTTTGCACCGCCAACTCGGAGCTCTTGGCCCATGCTCCGTTGGGCGTCTGCCGATAGCACAACAGCCGACCATCATCGCCCGTGCTGCCGAGAATCTGACCATCGTCGTCAAACCCAACCCGCCAAACTGGTGTGCGGTGGTTATCGAGTTTTGAAATCTCTTGGAATGTGTGCTTGACCTGGCCAGGTTGGCCGGCCCATAGGCGATCGCCCAGAGCGCCGGACTTGGCGAGACTAGCGCTGAGACCGGAAGGGTGATGCGGGTGTTGTTGGTGATGATGTTGCTGCTGGTGATGGTGCTGCATAGGCTGGAGTTGCGGTGTTGGCGCCTGCTTTTCAGTCGGAGTTGCGGTTCCGTTGGTTCTGGCTTGAGGCGTTGAATCTCTGGTAGAGGCGTGGGGGGTTGACCGAAGCAGATCTGAGGCTGACCATGATAGTCCATCGTCTTCTGAGTATGGTGTCTCGATCCGGAAGACACGGGCGTAGCCATCCTGGCATGCTGTTGCAATGATATCGTAGCCCCTGATGTTTCCCGGCGCCCATGCCACATCTCGCACCAGGCCTCGATGACCGGGTAGTTCTACAGCAAGATAAAAACTCTTTTTGTGTTTGTTGGATGCCAATAGAAGTAGCGACGATATCGCGTGATCGATACACTCTTACAGTGTCCATAGCTGCGACCACGAGACCTAGTGAATCAGATGGTACACCTGCGCGTAAGGCCGTGTAGCATGGCTCAGGGTTGGGATCAAATCGAACGCGAAAGGCAAGCTCCTCGCCTCTACTGGGCTTTGGGGCGACGGTGAATTCGTCAATGGAGGCATACTCGGAGAGGTTCTCGGGTTGATCATTTTCGGAGACGGTCAACCGGCCGTCAGTCGAGAGCAATGCAAGATAGGTATGGCGGGTCTCCTCGTTGTGCTTCATGGAGAATGACCGGTAGGGGGCCTTGTTGGATCGCGTGTCAAAGGCAGGCTTGCCGTTACCAGATCTTCCGGTACAGAAGCGGCGCCCAGGTGCGGCAGAGGGATCCTCGACCCAGATGCGGAAACGGCCCTCGATGCCGAGGGAGGCGATCAAGTTGGGGTAGACGGTCGCGGGAAGCCATTGAAGCTATAGAACAAGAGCGCGTCAGCTATGATTCTCTCGTATGTGTGCGACGGATATGATACAGGAGCCAGAGACAAGGGCAGGGTTCCAAGGGGGGGCTGCGTTACCTCTAGAATCTCTCCGCCATGTGCGGTCCAGGTATCGCAAAGGCGCCATGTGCCATCCTTGTGGCGGTTGAAGACGCGGATCTTGCCATCGACGGAGCCGGTCGCGCAGCGGTCGCCGTATGTGTTGAAGGCGACTGCTTGGACGAGGTCTTTGTGACCGTGCTGGAGGTTGAGGTCGAAGGATGGTGTTTCTTCGCTGGGTGAGGGGGGGGACTGAGGCGAC
>NKCK01000357.1:0-25900 GCA_003946995.1 Fusarium oligoseptatum
CTCATAACTGTCAGACAATTGGCTCCACAGGGATCATTGATGGCACCAGTCAATTGATGAGAATTATCTAAGGAGCAAGAACTCAATGGCAAGACGCGTTGAGTCATGCAGCTCTTTATACACAAATGAAAGTGTTGCCTGATTAGGCAGTCGCAGCTGCCTGCAGGCAGCTGCACTAGTGGGGCCAGGGCTTGATATGCGACACAGTGCTCAGGCCGAATATCCCTGCACCAACGATGATGATGGGGTCGGTTTTGGCTGGAGGAACTGCTTGGCTGGACATGTTGAGATACTGATGTTGATAGTGTTAGCGGGAACTGAGGAAACGATGAGCCAATGGATTCTATAACGGTTGATGGCGTTGTCTAGGACAATTATATGCGCCCGCTGTGATGATGAGAGCGTCAACCCTGATGACACATCGGTCGTCGGAGCAAATGTCATATCGGGTCTGCACGGCTCAAGAACATTGATCGTTGGTGCCGACCCTCGCCTCGACAACTTCCTCGGTTGCATCGTCGGGTTCCAACACTGGCTCTGAATCCACTGATACTATCTTGACCGACTGGAAGCTTCCGTAGAGCCAGTAGGAAACGACCAACAACCCCGGGTTTCGGAAATAACGCCGGAAGATACCGATGCACGAGGTGGCATAGATCAAGATCCTATTGGACAACCGGAAGTTGTGCTCTGTTCAGGGACTTAAGCCCACCAATAGGGACTTTGCCTCGGATTCGACCGGTGTGCCCCACAGATAAGGTCAATGTCGGCGGATCGAGGTGGCTGTCACTCGACTCGCGGAGGCAGAATCTCCAGCCAGACTTACTCCGTAACTATCAGCGATCAATCCTTTTACGACATGAGAAAAGTTTCCTGGGCATTCGTATCCTGGTTACCCCGCGTATGACGGGTACGCATCTCATGATAGCTTATCTGGACAGGGGAGTTCGAGACCGGGGCAATCCTTGATCACACTTGGACGTCGAGATAGCAGCAGACAAGAACTAGAGCTGAGGTATCAAGCCTCATCCTAGTGCCTGCCTGCCTCCCCCGCATCCTGGGCTTGGTGTTCATGCAAGTATTTAAGGTCACATCCTTCCTCCTGGGCCTCGAGACAGAAGACCACTTCACCCAACCGAGAAGGCCGTTAGAACTTGGAGAAATCTCATCTACACGATGCCTACTGTTGAAGAATACGATGATCCAGCTTGGCCCCCAGGCACGGTTCGGCTCGAAGGTAAGAGACCTGTCGCACGCCCCATCAATCGATGGAGATGGCATCTGTCGACTTGCTGACACTTCGTCCCAGAGGAGGATCGGTCGGATGAGATCATCCTGCAGCCGCAGCCGTCGCGAGACCCGAATGATCCACTTGTCAGTTGCTCTTCATAACCTTCCGAGGCGTACAACATATTGACGAAGCAACTAGAATTGGTCCAAGCCGCGCAAGTATGCCAACTTTGGCCTTGCTGCCTTCTACGCCTTGATGGTGTTTGCGCTGTAAGTCAAGAGCGCTTTCTTGAATCACACAGAACCTAACGCCAGCTCCAGAATTGACGTCGCTACACCGACATGGGGTCCCATGCACGAAGAGCTGGGCTTCAGCTACAATGCCTTGAATAATAGCTACGCCGCTGGTTGTGGCGCCCTTGCCGTCGGAGCCTGTGTCCTCATCCCCTTCGCCCTCAAGTACGGTCGACGTCCTGTGTACATCTTCAGCACAGCCATCCAGATGGGGGTTTCCATATGGTCCGCCCGCCAGCAGAACGTGGTAGACCTGATGATGGTCAACATCATCAGCTGCTTCGTGGGTGCCCTGGCTGAGGTGGTGGTGCAAATGACAGTTGCAGATGTCTTTTTCGTGAACCAGCGTGGAACCATGAACAGTTTGTACTTCTGGTCAACTAGGATTGGTGCGTCTCTGGCTCCCACAGCGGCAGGCTATGCCACTGTCTCCCAGGGTTGGCGTTGGGTTTGGTGGTGGGTTGCCATCTTCTTCGGACTTCTCCTCGTAGCCATGATCTTTGGCTATGAAGAGACCAAGTTTGTCCCTCCCGTGATCGACGGTGTCAATATCGCCCACAAAACCCACGCTGCCAAGGAGGGCTCCAAAGATCCTGAGCTAGCTCGTACCAAGACACCAGCCGAAGCCGGCCCCAAGCTGACCGTTGCTTGTATCGACCCTGCGATACCCAGGAAGACATACAAGCAGCGTCTTGCACTCACGACAGAATCGCCAGGCTCCCTTGGTTCCTTCTTCCGACACTGTTACCAACCATTCCAGATCCTCTTCTCAGTGCCAGGCGTCTTCTACATGTCCCTAGTCTACGGAGGCATGATGGTCGCATCCAACGTCATAAGCACGACTGTTTCCAACTGGATGATTCGGGTGCCTTACAACTTTGACGCTGATCAGATCGGACTGATGAGCTTGGCTCCCTTCACCGGATCGACACTCGGAACTCTCATCTGCGGCCCTCTAAGCGACTGGCTCATCCTGTTCCTCTCTAAGAGAAACAAGGGCATTTACGAGCCCGAGATGCGGCTCTGGGTAATGTTGGCTTTTGCGCCCTTTGTACCTGTTGGCATGATTCTCTTCGGTGTTGGGCTTAACAGTGGCTGGCCGTGGCCTATTCTGGCTATTGGCTATGGCATGTGTAGCTTCGGCACCGCACCAGCTGGTACCATTGCTTTGACTTATATGACAGATGCCTATACTGAGGTAAGAAAGCCTTCTGGACGTTTAATCTGCGCATGATTGCTAATCTATGTACCTCAATCAGATCGTCGGAGACGCCATGGTCAGTGTGACATTTACCCGCAACGTGTGCTCTACCATGTTCATCTTTGCGCTCCCACCGTGGATCGCAGCTGTTGGGCTACAGAATGTCTATATCACGATGGGCGTTCTGATCACTGCAATTCTGTTTGGCAGCGGACTTTTTATCACCTTTGGCAAGAGGTTCCGTTTCAAGTTCCGCAAGACATACCGGTACTTTGCCGCGAGGCAGTTCGAGCCCCGGCTTATGTAGACTTGGCATCAGGTTGTTGGGGGCTTCTATAAGACACATGTCTTGGCCAATTATGTTGTTTCTCCCTTCTAGGGGTAGATAAGATACCACCGGTTTGGGAATGCGTATGTGTTGGCCCAAAGGAACCGTACATACCAGATGATTTCAGACAATAATTTGGCCGTATAAGCTTAGTATTCTAGGTATACTTGTTTACTAAAACTCCTCTATCTTAACTGTGCCATGCCGCTACTTGCTTTCCGCTTTGAATGGTCTCTTTTTGTAAGATTGATACTTGTTCATCTTCATTCCACGTGCACCTACGCCTTCAATTGGATTGCTACCAATAGTCCTCCCATCATCCAATGCTCCCCGTGACACCGAATTGCCGTTCGCCTACGTAGCAGGATCGGGAATCATGTGCTTTGGCAGATTCGGGGTTTGTTTAATCCGATACCAGCCCATACCATCTTAGCGCAGGCTCTCATCAACTCGCCAGCGTCAAACACCTGGACATCATCTTTGAACAAGAGTAGTCCCACGCAAAGTTTCCCGCTTCCAATCCTCCACCGCGCCTCGGCGTTCCATCCTCGTAGTATAATTCCGGAGACCCATCATGATCCCCCATTCTCGTCATAGGCCCCATATCCGACCCCCTCCCCGACGTAGGGGTCCCAGAGCGCAGACAGCCTGCATAAGTTGTAAGGAGAGGAAGCTAAAAGTAATACATATCCATCAATCATTTACCATTGCCTATGCTCATTATGCTCCAGTGCGATGACCAAGTTCCGTCATGCGCCAATTGTCAGCGGCTTGATCTTGGTGAGCAGATCATGGAATGTCCTCCTTATCACGCTGACAATCATCCACAGCTTGCCTTGTCGAGGATCCTTCTACCAAGCGCCAGTTGCCAAGAAACTACTTGGAGACCTTGGAAGAACGCGTAGAGCTTCTCGAGCGCCTCCTACAGCAACAAGGCCAGGTCAGCCAGGCGCAACCCTCCGCTGCACTACAAGCGTCTCGCTCTCGGGACTTCAACCATCTCGCTGCCGCCGCTGGGCCTTATCCAGCCAGAGATCGAGATGAAAAACGATGAAGCTACTGATCTAATCTCAAAGGCAGGAGTCTTGAGCCTCCACGCCTCGGGAGCGGAACCACAATATTTTTGGTCCCTCATCCATGTTCTCTTTTTCCCGCGTCATTCATGCCTGTGTCCGACAGACAGTGCAAGAGAAACCCTTGAATGAGTTCGACGCCGGCCTGGATGAGATGGATGCCTCTGCATTAGCCCCCTGCCGACTCCCAAGTTACGAGGTTGGGTTGGCGCTCAGCAATGCCTACTTCGAAAACGTTCATTTGCAATACCCTTTCCTGCATGAGCCGACTTTTAGGCAGTGGGAAAATAACGCTGTCGGGCTGGATTCTATGGTGGCCAGTCCATCTGAACTCTTCTTCGTCAACATGGCATGGACAACCTTTCTGAGCCCAATTAGAGGGTCCTTCGCTAATCAGAAACAGGTTTATGCGATAGGAGCCCTTCTAAAGTCCAACAAGAAATCTTTCCCGCAAGTGAGTCTATCATGCCTCCGCGATAACGCAGCTGACCAACTGTCTCTGCCCAGCAACTGTACGTCTCAGCCCTGCTATATATCGATCATGTTCTAGCGAAAAAGAGCCTCGAGTCCATCCAGGCATTGCTTTGCTGTGCTTTGTTCTCGATCCGGTCTTCCATGGGCCCGTCCGTATGGTCAGTTGAGCAATGAGTATTCCATTGTGATGAGTCAAGGCTGACGACTAGGAACAGGAATCTCTCAG
Source organism: Fusarium oligoseptatum (assembly GCA_003946995.1). Lineage (NCBI taxonomy): Eukaryota > Fungi > Ascomycota > Sordariomycetes > Hypocreales > Nectriaceae > Fusarium > Fusarium oligoseptatum. The sequence continues at coordinate 4,827 of NKCK01000357.1, forward strand.
GCCTTGCGCTGCGCCAGTGCATAGAACTCGGATATCACCGAAATGTCAAGAAGATCAACTTGAAGACAAACTTGCTACGTCTCGAGCTACGAAAGCGAGTATTTTGGTGTGCATACCAGATGGACTGTGCCTCTTCCGTCAACCTCGGGCTTCCGCTGAGCCTCCCAATCCAGGAAGTTGACACTGAGGTGAGTTTTGATCGTCTATAAATTTAGAGGCGTTGTACTTATATCGTATAGTTCCCACTGGATATCGACGACTCCTCCATCACCGAGACTGGAGTAGAGGGGCCTCCTCGCCCGCCAGGCGGTCCCGTAACTACCATGTCGCACGCATTGCATCAATTTCGGATCCGATGTATTTGGGCACGGATCTACGCATCCATATACTCCAATTCTGCCACTCAAAGCCACAGTGACGAAAGTTACCAGGCACAGGTGCAATCATTGCGTAGGGAGCTCGATGAATGGATGGCCGCGACACCTCCTGAACCCCAACGGGCTGGCGTTCCCCTGACCGTTTTCGCAAACACGGAGGATTACAAAGTAACCTACAACGAGACCATCCTATTTCTCTACCGTGGACAGTTGACACGCCGCGAGAATGTGCAGGACGAGGTGTTCTTGGAATGCATGCAGGCTGCCAGTGACATATGCCAATCATGCAAACGCCTATACATCGGGAAGCCCATCAACTATACCTGGTCAACTCTCCACGTCATCTTCCTGGCAGGTTTGACTAACTTGCACTGCCTTTGGACTTCACCCGCTGTCCGGCAAGCTGCGAGGATTGACAGCGTGAGCAATTCGTTTACGACATGCACAATGCTGCTAGCCATCATGGCGGAACGCTGGGAAGGCGCCGCGCCGTACCGGGATCTATTTGAAGCGCTCGCCTCGAGAGCAATGGCCATGCTGGTTGAGCGAAAGCAGCACGAGCCGTTGTCGACTTCGCCTGCGGAACCAGCCATTCCGAACATGGAGGATCTTACGCAATGGGCAGCTCAGATAGCTGATGTTGGTATGCCTGATGCTTTTGGCAGCTTGTTGAGTGGTCTTATTGGGGATTACAGCCTGGAGGGACAAGAGTCCAACGATAGTCTGTGGGAGTTCTGAGGTAAAGGGGAAGCAGGCTCAGGTCGTTTGTTTTGATGACCGTTTCAGCCATTGACACCGGGTACGCAGTTTAACCTGTTGATCTAAATAGTTTGGTACGGTCCACCTATTAAGAACTTGCGAAAGAATATTTATATCCAATCTATAGAAAGTGCAAAGAAGAGAACCCTAGCCTACTTTTGTCGTCAATTTACTTCAGCAAATCGGAAATCTGCTTTGTGATATCAGTCAGAGGAAACTGAGCTCTGTGACCAGCCAGAGTACCCTTAACCTTCTCATCACCAAAAAACTCAGTCACCGAATAAATGCTCGACCCAATCTGCAAGCTTGTAACAGTAGAGCCTCCAGCAGCGAGATGCTTGTTCGCAATTGTGCCCACATTTCGAGCCTTGTTCCACTTTCCATCAGCAGAGTGCAGGACAATGGTCCCGTTGGTGTTGTCCGATACCAGGAGGACGGTGCCGTGGTACAGGGGAGGAAGAATAGCTCCGTCTAGACCTTGGCCGATTGGGGTTTTGCCAGAGCTAAGGGGAATCTTGGAGCCCTTTCCTTGCTTGTCGCACTTGTTGAATCGGTACAGCTGACCGTCGGTGTTATCAGTCACAATCAGGGAATCCCCAACTGACACGGCGCCCGTAAAGCCATGCTTGGTGTGATCAGGTGGAGTTGCAAGATACCATGCACTGGCCTGTTTGTTGTCGGCACTGACCCGAATGATGCTACTAGGAAAAGTTCCAATGACAAACGTGTTGCCGTGCTCGTCGTGCTCAATATCCTGGTAGCCCGAGTACACCCCGTTGGTCACGGCCGTCAGGTTTCGGCGCCAGAGCTCGCGACGTGTCTTGAGATCATACTTGACGAGGAAATTGTCGCCCGAAATGTCCTTGCCTTCGGTATCAAAAGCGGCTCCGGCGTCAACGACGACAGAAAGCCTACCCAGGGGATCTACCTTGACGCCGCTGGCGTGAAGGATAGGATCTCCACTAAGACCTTTGAACTTGATCGAATCGATGACGGCGTTGACATAAGGGTCCCAGACTGCTACGGTGGCATTGTAGACGGAGCTGGAGATACGTGTTAGAAGATGTAGAACGATATGGAAGAGGAATTGCTGACCTGAAGTAGACGGAGCAGCGACTCTCGTCAAAAGCAGCATTCTCAGGATACAATTGGAAGCTGTTGATGGTTTTATCCCCGGAAATGCTCGCGCAGTGGGAGCTGGAGTCGGAGTATCTGCTTGGGAACGCGGTCGCTGTCGACGCAGACAGAAGAAGTACTGAGGGAGAAAATCTCATCTTGGTAAAATTGAATCGTTCCGATATGAATAAAGAGAAGGGTGGTTGTTAGTGTGAGTGAAGATACAAATCTGAGAAAATGAGCCTCAAGTGCTATTTAAATATCTCGCATCTCGACATGAAGGCTTCATTATGTGTCAAGCTCACACCCGATTTCAATCGAGCTCGTAGATCTCGGCTCCCACCTCCCAAAGCCAACTTGATTTGATTACACAATGCAAATCTTGGGTAACAAGGTGCAGTCACGACATTGACGTCTCCAGTGTTTCCGACAAAGTGCCGAGATGACGGCCATCCCACTGGGAAAAAGCATTTGCAAGACGTACGACACCTCGGAATCGACGACACGTCTACGAAGTGTCCAATTAAAACACTCTCTCGACGAAAGCTTAGACCTTGTTTACGTGGTGGGAAAAGCTGGTCATTGCTAAGCCGGAGATGTTCAGCTCGAAAGTGGGAGCCGGTGGGATGAAATTTCTTTATTCTTAACACGCTTAGAACTCTATTACTAAGAAGACTTCTTGATACATTTTGAAGCATATAATTAAATGATTTCATTTTCTATTTCACGTTTGGTAAGGAGTGCGATCAAGGTTGTTTAACCCTTTGTGCTATATCGCCTGGATGCAACTATTCAGCACTTGAGGATATGCCAAGGAAGAACAGAATGTTAATATTACATAACTCGGAGACGAGACTCGAGCATGGTTAATTAATTACGAATTCTCCCTGGAAACATGCGTCGCCTTGAGATTTATCTCTTCTTCGATCCTCCATGTCGATTATCTTGGCTTCAACTATGGTAAAGAAGACATTTCCACCACATTATAGCATTATATCCCAATGCTAACCCAGTAGCCCTTTTTTAACGTTTATCTCTTTTTCTATGACTCTCTTATGAAGGTACCTGTGGCTACCTAGTTGCATACCGTCACAACGACATAACAGGTCAGAAAGACTACCCGGAATAAACACTGCCGCAATGCACCCAAAGGATACACCCGGGCTTCAATAACACATTTAAGAGTTACAAAGTTTATAACCACTATAAATTACAGCGTAAGAGAGCCTTAGAACTGGAGAGACAAAGTTGTAACAGCCTTACCAAAGCTTCTTCTTAGCTACCAGCCCTTCTATCGCAAGAAATAAAGACATTATTTTCACTTGTATGCTGATTCGAGAGTTAGCGGTAACTAACTAGTTGCTATGAGCGATCAACTGCCAATATGTGACAAATTAATGAGCAGTGGGATAGAGGAACAACCGAGATGCTACAGCTTGGTACTGCACCTCCTTCCGTAAAGAAATCAGCTTGTCTGATATGCATGCCTATTAAGTACGTTGACCACTTTAGGGATGGTGTATGTTTTCTTCAAGCCTCGTTCCTGTTCTGGATCTTGGTAGCGTGAAAGCCTCGGACACAGCCTCGTTGGGCTAACCGCCACCATCCAACCAGTTTCTTCAACCCTCTCTCTCTCAACTGCACATCAGACAACCAAACACACGAAACTCAACATCCTAAAAGCTCTTATCTAGACCAATCGCTCGCAACTAACCTCACCCATCGATGGACCCGCTCTCCATCACGACAGGATGCGTGGCCCTTCTTGCCAACCTAGCCAGCGCTGGCCTGGCCATCAGCAACATCATCCAGAGCTACAAAGAGGCCGCTGAAGACTTCATCACAATCACAAGAGAACTGATTGAGCTGCGCACGATTGCATCAACACTTCAGCGCGACTGCGATAACTCATCTGCATCGTCTATTCCGGTAGAGCTCCGACCACAAACTGCCGCCATATTAAAGAATTGCGATGCCGTGGTTCTCCAGGTCCAAGGCCTCGTGGACAAGTACATGTCCTCGGGCAAAACCGGTGCTGCTAAATGGGCTCTGCGCGGTAAGGAAGATGTCGCCAAGCTGCAGGTATCCCTCGAGACTCATCGCAACGCGCTGGGTCTAACGCTGGGGATGATCTCAGTCTCCCTCACGAAAGCTGTCAAGGACGACACTACTGTGATCAAGGAAGGCATGGCGGAGGTGAGAGAAATTGCAACCCACGTATTGAAAGGGGTTGAGACCTTGCGGAAATTGGAAGGCGCTGAGCAGCCCGGTGACCGTTTGGACCTCGGCGGTCGGTTCATGATGCTGGAGAGTCTCGACGACATGACATCGTACGCCGATACTGTCATTAGAGAGGATCTTTGGGATGACGCAGAGACCCGGTCTATTTAGGAGAGCTCGGAAAACAGACAGGACGGCCATGATTCCCAGCGAATCATACAAGCCGGGGCACAAGTCGTTCAATCAAACACCGCAGCAAAGTCTATCAGCGACTTAATTACGAGCCAGAAAAACTATCAAAAAGAAAAAGCACCATTCTATGGAGTCAATGGGGGAAAGTCCTGTTTCTGGCAGCAATCCAGGCCAAGCAAGTGTAGAAGACGCCGCCGGGCAAGCAGACCAACCCGGGCCTCCACTCCCCCCGACCCTTATTCATCTCGGAGGAGATCCTCCCGTAAAACCGGTCAAACTGAAACGCGGAACAACACATGTTGTGAAAAGAATAGCACTAGTCGGTGCGTATTGTGGGAAAACAAAACTAATAAGGTCAGTGTTTCCTATTCTCCCCATCTCAAGACATCAACTGACTGGCCGCCCCAAAGAACATTTGTTGAGCGGAAGCCCGCCGGTATGTTTACCATCCATTCCCACTGGGCCGTTGCTGATGGTATCAAGGAATACCTTCTCCCAAGTGGAATTGATCACTATCACGCTACCCTAGATGTTGGCTGCGAACTATCTCTCAGTATTATGGATTCGCCTGGCAGTGAGGATTGGGAGAGATCGCGAAAACTCGCCTTTCGCTGGGATGAACCCGATCTGTTCTTGATCTGTGTTGATCTCGGAAACCCAAACCTTTTCGGCCTCGCTGAAGAAAATGCGTTTCCCGGACGTATAAAATCTCCAAACCCGTCCAGAGTTCGCAATAGTATATACTGACAGGCAAGCCATAGTTGATAGATGAAGTCCGTGAAGTCTCTCCGGAGACGCCAGTGGTTCTTGTAGGCTGCAAGAAAGATGTCCGCGATTGCCCCGAAAAAAAATGGCCGGGCAAGGAGGTGGTTCCTGTCTCGTGGGCGACTGTACGACGCCGCATCCTTCAGAACCAGCTAGGCTGTTGCTAATTGAGCGCTATAGGGCGAGGCAACGGCTCGAAAGATCGGGGCTGCTATGTATATGGAATGCTCGGCAAAGACAGGTGAGGGTGTTGACGCAGTGTTTCTTGAGCCTTTGAAGGTGATGTTTCCGTCTAAAGTCAAGAAGAGTTGGCGGAGTAAACTATTCTCAAGGGCTTAGCCCATGATGATTGGTTACCGAGGAGGTGTGAGAAGGGAGTTGATGCTATTGATCTTACCTTTTTCTCTTCATAGGAGGACGTGTAGGGGTTATTGACGTGGAGTAAGTATGATTACAAATTTACAAGACACCACGAAATCACAGATGTAACTCGGAACCTTTCCAGCGCTCGGGAGGATTATTCCTAATCTCTTTTGAATACTATAGTACTTTTTAAAAATCTGTAGCAAGGCAGTGGGATTTACCAATTATGAATGACTGCATTTGCTTTTGAGCAGCTCGTCTTGTGTCATGCTGTTACTGCATAAATTGCCCTTTATAACGTCACTTGTACCTCCTCCCGTAACCGTTTCATAGGTAATTTATGGATGGATAATAAGTGCTGGCTATTTACACGCTTGGACTCTGTTACTTCTGTGATGATACCCCAAACTTATACTTCCTAGACTTAAGCATTCTTATGTATGGCCCGTGGATGGTTATTTGGTAGCTGACCTAGCAATGAAGTTAATCTATAACGGCTGCGCGAAACACCGGCGCGTCAGCAAATCCACAAACATTACTCGTTACCTTCGCTAGTAGGCCTTGTATATACTCTTGGCCCACCGCGTTTTTAAACAACATGTGGATCTTCCAACTTAACCATAACTTCAATAAACTGTTAAGACGGCAATCATCCCCGCCAGGTACAGGGTGGAAAGATTCCACCAGGAGGAATGCCGCGGAAACACCCCTTGCTGCTCATCTCTTTCGGCGCTTGGCTACGCTTGGCAGACAAGGCTAGCCTCTTGGGGTAGCGTCCGTGCAGTCTCACGTCGATCATTGATTGCTTCTTTTCAATTCCTCAAACGTCATTACCAAGACGAAGCTTACCGACTCTGGCTACATGCACCGCTTGCCAATCATTTGCCAAGCAGATTATCATTAAAAGAGTCTCTTGAGTTACGGTAGTCCAAGAAATGAACCTGAACCCGCCAAGCGTGTCTTCTCCTTCTGTTGTTGGATTAACTGAATGACCCCTTACGACTTGCGCAGCCACAAAGGTACCGTCGTAATCTAAACCAATCACTTTTGACTTGCTGCGCCTCATACAAAGGAACAATTGTTTGAGACGCGCAATGAAGACTGCCCCGCTAATTCTCGGCTCGAGATTGCCGGGTGGTCGGGTGGTCGGGCTAGAGGAGACGCAGCAGCACCACGGACCCAATACGAGGATCGTTTTGAGTCGAAGGATGGAAATCCTTCGACGCGCCCTTTTCCCAGCCAACTGTGACCACGTGCTTGGGATACGTAGTAGTACATAGATTACCGAGCTACTCCTTGTAATGGAATACGAGCTGGACGATCCAACTAGGCAGCTGGCCTTGGTTTCTTATGCATGTTGATTATTGGTCTGTTAGCCTACTAACACACATTCGTTAGTACCAAGAAGACTGGGCATCTGAAAATCATGCTATCTCGATGAGGCTGTGCTGTTAGGTCTTGGACCCGACTTCGATGCATTTGTGGTTCTCTTACTTGCATTCATCTCATCATTCTCTGATGGAGTAGCCTCATCGACCACCCCGTAACCACAATGCGGGCATCAATCCTCAAAGTCGCCGACCCTCTTGTTGCATTATCGGCCGCTGCCTTGATCTCTTCGACATTAAAAGAGCATCTATCTTCACGACGTCCAGAGCTCTTTTCCGAGCTCCTCTGTTGGGCCACTCTCCCGGTTCTGATCAAGCACACCCAGCGGACACCCCCTTCAAAAGGCGCCGCGCCCACCCCTTTTGGTGATCTTGGAGCTCAGACAGCTTCATCAGGTCTGCAATGGATTGTTGCTGCTGGCATAGCAGGGGCTTCTTTTTACAGGGCCGAATGTAGTTCCCTGGCCTTTTTCGTGAGAAGGATCCTTGCGCTATCACGTTTCCACTGACTGACAAGGTACAGCCGGCCCTAACACCACTGCTTTTCGTAATCCAGAGGCATCTTGGGTGCAAGTCTCCCAGTGTGCCAGCATCCCACTCATGGGACCTCTCCTTGATCATTTCAGGATGGGGCATGACAGCGGTTGCTGTTGTTGCCACACTCTGCTTTTCGAATGGTGACCTCCTCAGGTCATTATTGTCTAGCATTCTCGTAGCTGCTCTCCTTATCGTCTACGGCGCTTTTACCTCCAGGCCTAAAGATGGCCCGTGGAATTCTCCGCTCGTTGATATTGAAGCATCTATAATTGGTGTTTCGATCCGGGTGGTGGCCCTCCTGGTGGTGGGTCTGGGGATCCAATCTGTCGCATTGGGTCTCCTTACAAGTTCTATTTCCTACGCCCTTCTCTTGGGGCTTTCCAAAGCTTCATCATGGTTCTTTATGATTCAGTTGGTTAGTAATTTCTCATTTTTTCTTCCACACCTTTTATTGACAGCTTTAGGCCCGAAACACATCATGGCTGATGGCCACCACCATAGGGACTTTTGCCATCGCATCCACAGCCAACCCTTTTCGAGAGTCATCAGATATGCGAGCTCTATGCCATGTCGTGGTGTCATTACTTGCGCTTTGCCAAACAATTCAGTTTATTCCGGGGCAGCTCAAGGGTAAATCGCTTCTCTGGGGCTTTTTCCTCATCTCTCTTCTTCCGTATCTTTCCAATGTTTGGGCGATTCAAAATGCACAGCCCTCTCCACTGGATGGCCCTGGAATATCACCAGTGCACCCAGTTGAAGCATTGGTTCGTCACGCAACGGATAGCTTCGAACACCTACTCCGAAACCAATCGAAAAGCTACGAAGCTGCCAGCGATGAATACCGACGACGATACCACCAAGAGCCGCCACCAGGTTTCGAAGCCTGGTTCAAGTTTGCAAAGTCAAATCAATCGCCAATCATTGATGAATATGACATGATTTACGACATCGTTTCGCCATTTTGGAAACTCAGTGGTCAGGAGGTTCTCGACGTGATGGCAAAGGTGAAGGGTACACCACGAAGCGAAGTTTGGCTCTGCGAATTCTCGGGAAAAGAAGCCAAAACCAAGTGCCAACACCCTTACCGGACATTCGATAGACACTACAGTCTTCTTTTCGACACGCTCTTGGGTGACCTTCCTGGAGAACTTCCTGACGTCAAGTTTCTCATCAACCATTTTGACGAACCGAGAGTTCTGATTCCTTCGAACCCAACAGAAAGGGACTCTCCGGCACCCAAACAATTCAGTTTGACCGACATGTCCCTGAAATCCACGTGGGAAAAGCTTAGCAGTGTCTGTGCCCATTCACAGAGGAAAACTGGTAGCTCTTATCCCGAGCCTGCAGTTGAAACATTCAACATGCCCTTCGTCAAAAACCACTTTTCGGAAAAGGACCTCTGCCAGCACCCCGAGTACAAAAACATGCACGGCTTTCTCATGAGCCCGAAAACATTTCACCTGGTGGAAGGATTAGTGCCAATATTATCGACTGGCGCACCTTCAACAATGGGCGACATTCTCTTCCCAAGTCCAGCCTACATTGAAAAAGAATTTCAATACGACGTCTTGACTGATGTAAAATGGGAGAGCAAGTGGAATAACTTGTACTGGGCTGGTTCAACAACAGGTGGATTTGTCCTCGATGACCAGTGGCGACATCATCAACGACAAAGATTCGTGGCCTTGGCTCAGAACCTCGAACAGAAACCGCACTCTTATCTACGACAAAGGAATGGAATGTTCGGCCGTGTATACTCGACTTTCCTCAACAGTCGGTTATTTGACGTTGCCTTCACTAGGATCTTCCAGTGTGAAAGACCGTTCTGCAGAGACGAGAGCACCTATTTCAACACCAAGTCTTGGGCAGACAAGGATGAGGCATTTCGGTCACGACTTGTATTCGACACGGACGGAAACGGCATAAGTGGACGCTACTACAAGCTCCTGGCATCAAACTCAGTACCGTTAAAGCAGACAATCTTCCGAGAATGGCATGATGAGCGGTTGATGCCCTGGGTTCACTACATACCCGTTAGCCAAAGCCTCGAGGAGCTCCCCGAGCTTGTATCATATCTGACTTCCACGGAAACTGGACAAAGGATAGCTAAAGCAATTGCTGAGCAGGGCAGAGACTGGTTTTCAAGGTCCTTGAGGCAGGTCGACATGACCGTCTATACATACAGGTTACTGTTAGAACTCGTCAGGTTACAGGATCCGAAAAGACTAGCGAGTTGAAGATGACTAAAAAGAAATATTTAATAGGAGAATTGCATATATTATTTGTATCCCATTAGGTCATTTCGTGATGAGATACACACAACCCTGCCTCCGGATGGTCTGAACGTCATGTACCGCATTGATAACACCCACGTTTCTCGTGTGTTGTTGATGCTGTTTGGCTCACAGACCGCATCATATCAAGTGACCTAGGCGTCTCAAGCCACGAGGCCATACTTTCCTCGATAGCCATACAGGCCGTCTTCTCTGACGTGAACGGGTACGAGAAGGGTCCCGAGGCAGCGGCAGCGTATGAATCACTCAACATCAATCGCCAGACATGGGGATTGTACTCGTTCATCAACTTGTACAGACCAATGATTTGAGCCTTGATCGCCTCAACATGGCGGGCCATATCTTCAACCCCTCCCCTAAGTATTTCAGGACGCGACTGAACTATGCCTCCCACGAGCTGCTCGCAGATAAGCTCTATGATCTCTTTGGGGGCTGAATCTTGAAAGGCCCTGGTTGTGTTGAGGGTGGCCAGCAGATCGAGCAGGATCCGAACTTTGATGAGTGTCAAAGCTAACATGGGACTTGTATCAGACCGGTGTCCATATACCCAGTTTTTAGATTCTTCGAATGCGTCGGCATCCTTGACTTGGAGGAAATCCAAGTCATTATCCCAGCCGTATTGACCCCAGTCATCCCATTCGAAATAGGCCGGGTCTCCGGTTGATGCACACCACTTGATAAAGTCATAGGCTTCTTGGTCTTTGTTGAGGCGGATGAAGAGTGCAGGAATGACCAATCGAACATCTTTACGATCTCCACGGTTGAGCTGAAACATTCGCAGGAAGCAATCCAGAGCAGCCTGTACGGCATCAACGCGCCCACCAGGGCCACCAAATGATAGAAGCAGCGTATTCGCTAGTTGATATTTTGCGAGTATGTATGGTTCAGTCAGAGGGACAGCCCCAAAGTAACCGATGCCGTCCTTAAAGAGATCGTTGGGGACGGATCCGTCATGTACCATGTCCCACAAAGCAATCCTCTCCTTTTCCATGATTCTGCGCGCTTCCTTCGTCTTTTCACATGCTGACCAGTGAAACATGTGGTCGAGGACTCGGTGTTTGTGTTCACAGTAGTAGACCACTCGGCAGCCTGAGCAGCGGCGGCGGAGGTCGTCTTTCTCGCCGCAGAGGCCGCAAGCGCGGGGTAATAACTTGATAGGATCTGAAGAGGACATGGTGAGTGGGGGTCCATGAAATAGAGAGGGCAGAGAAGAAAGCGAGAAAGAATGGTGGTTCAGGGAGGTATCAAGGACTTGCAAAGAGCTGATGTTGGCAATGAGCATCAGAGAGACGCGGACAAGGGCAGTACACTGAAGCGTGAGATCACGTGCTGATTGCCAAAAAAAAATAAAATATGTGGAATCGAATCATGGACTCTGGGTTGCCAAAAAAGATTACGCTAGCGCCTTCCCCATTGGACCATGGGAGCAAGCAACTCGGCCGAGGTACCCCCCTCAACGACTTTTGCCAAAACCGGGTACATATATGCATGAGAATTCAATAATGCCACGGTATGGGAAAATCCAATATTGAGATTTATTCCATTGATTTGTTTCTTTCTTGGCTTGGTTTCCTTTTTTTTTTTTGGGGGGGGGGGGGGGAGGGCTGACTGCCCGTTTCAGTTCTTCCCTCCCGTCTCCACTTGGGCTAAACGCGCACGGACCATCCAGTACCCCCTGTCGGTCTTGGGAAGCAGCCATTCTCGACACACTTGATCTACAACTTCCCTTCAAAAAAAGACAGAAGGAGCACCATCTTGATCCTCTCTTTCCACCTCACACTTAACCTTCTTAAAGCAAATATTCAATCCTTGTCTTCCGGAGATTACGTCTGGTGGCCTGATGGCAGAGGCGCTCGGCCGAGGTCTTACCCCCCTCACAGCCGATAGATTCAGGGTTCGAATCCCTGCCATGCTCACCTTGCGGAGGGCGGCGTTCTATTCTCCCTCACTGGCAAACCCGTGGGACCCCAATTCTTTTTTTTTTTGGCGGGCCCTTGTGTTCTTAGGTACTTTGGCATCTACTGGGTCCTGAGACGAAAGGGTCTGGCGTGCCCTGGAGCATATTCCACCAGATGCCATAGAAGAAAGGAGCATGCCGCTTCAGTGTCTCATCTTGTGCTCTTTGCGAAAATGGGTATTGCCTTGGTGAGCTAGAATAACCATGACGATAAGTAGAAGGAGTATATATTGTGGCTGGCACACGTCGCATGATAGGAACCCATTTGAGGATACTGAATCGTGTGGCTCCTGTTGTGTCGGGCATGGATGGGTCATGTGAGCCTTAGATCTGTTCTGCAATGCAGTTGGCCGTATTTCTAGTCGCGAACTCAGGAGTCCGGATGCAAAAAGTTGAGTGGAAAAATATTGGATGACAAGTGAATGGTGCTGGACCTTCGCGATAGGATGACTGAAGATACTCATGCTGGCTGGACCAGGCATATCATATATCTGTAATAAAGCTTGAACATTGACGGATTACATCTTAACATTGTTCTAGGTCTCTCCCATCTTCTCGTCCGAGGCCATCCCATAGCCGAATCATCTCAAACACGCCCTCCGCATCACCACCCCCCTCAACAAACCAACTGATCCCCCCCACAAGTCTCATCCACACAAACTGTCGTGCTCAGCGCAAACCGATCATTCGCAAAGACTTCCAGCGTATCCCCATCTCGGAAAATGCGTAGCCTCAATGCCTCTAGTGTCTCGCGGCCCTGTTCACGGCTGAAAAAGAGTGTAAACGCCCCCGATAGAGTATTTTTTCGAATATCCGGTTCGTGGTTTGATGCGCTCCTGTCCACGACAATTTTCTCCTCCACCGTGTCGAAGAAGATGCTAGTTCGTAGCGATGTATCGGCGTTGTGGCAGATGTGGAAACCTACTCGCCGGGCGTGTGCGTTGATGACGGCTTCCAGCTCCCAGCTCGTCGAACGGGTTCGGTGTTTCAGGATGCCAGAAATGTCAGACCCGCCGATGGTTGACCACTCGTCTGGCCGAGAGGGCCGGAGGAGGCGCATATCGTCAAGCGGCCGGATACCGAGCGTGTGTATAGTGTTGACTCCTTCGCTGTCAGAAATTACCCTAATAGAGCGTATCTCATCCAATGGCGACTTCAAGCCCCTAACCACATTTCTTGCGCTGTACAAGAAGAGCTCTCTGGGAAGCGACAGGTAGCCCGTCCAGCCCTTAGCCTCACGCCGGGCCAGTGTAAGCTCTTCCTCCTTGATCCAGCCAAACGAGATCCTCTTCTTCGTAACGGGATGCTCATACGAGTTTGGCGCGTACAAGGTTCCATGGTCTAGAACCCCGTCAAAGTCATGCCCTAGCCTCGGTCCTTCTGCAGTCTGCTCAAGAGAACCAGCGAACCAGAGGCACCATGCGAAAAGGTCATCAGGATCTCTCTCCTCGTGGTCGGACTTGAAACCACCTTCCGTCCCCATGAGGAGAAAGTCGTGCTCTTCAGTCTCGCTTCGCAAGGTCATGTAGTTGACACACTCCCAGTTGATGCCAAAGTCGCCTGTCCAGGGCCCGGGGATGCGGAAGCGAGGGACAAGATTGACTAGAGGTCCCAGGTATTTCCACTCGGTCAGATCGGTCGGGGAGACGGTGTAGATAAACACGGTTGGAGTTTTGTCGGCAATCCCACCTGAAAGAATCCCATAGAGGCTCTTCTCGCCTCGCATCTCATCAAGAGCAGGCCAAGTCCCGAGGAACGGGTCTCTGAAGCCTGTCACCCTGAGGCCTTCCGGCTCATTCTTAATGATGGGGTTTAGGTCGCTTTTCCTCCACGTCTTCCCGTTGTCGGTAGACGTCGCCAGTGATACGCCTTCGGAGCCACGGATGTGCTCACGGGTCCAGTGAATAGAGAGACTTGTGATGGATGAGTAGATAACCGTGAGCTGGTCCTTCTCGCCTTTAGGCCCAGTTGGCCATAGACAACCTGTCCAGATTCCATCCTTATCATACGGCTCACTGGGTTGGAGCGCTGGGTTGGTTGTGCTGTGATTCCAACGTAGACCATCAGGGCTAGTGGCATGACCCCAGCAGATGTTGCCCCATTCACAGGAGCGAGGGTTCCCTGGTGGCGTTAGAAATGAAGGACTTAGAGAAATACTTCCTCTTACATTGACAGAAGATATGATATGTGCCTGTCGTTGGATCAAAGGTTGGGGCGCAAGGGTCGTTCATCCATCCATGCGGGGCCTTGAGGTGATACTCTGGTTGAGGATGGAATTTGTGCGGCTTCTGTGCCGGGGCGGCAGTACAAGTCGTAGTAACACTCATTGTAAACCAGACATGTCGAGTGATGGAATTGGAAAGATGGAGAGATGTGCTAGAGGACAAGACGAGTACTTAAAGAAGTGTTGGCCTGGTAGATCGCTGAGAAGGCACACACAGAATGAATGGTGGGGGGTGTGCGGGGGACACAACGGGGGATGATGGGAGCCGATAAACGCGAGTATTTCTCCATCTGTACCGATACAGGCTCTTGATATGATCCTGTGATCCCATGACGGGGCCGTCGCTGCCGATCCAGTCACATTGTCGGGCCGACAATGCTTCCTAAACTTGTGTGTCACATCCTCTAGCGAGAGGTCCTATCACTAGCTGTCAAATGCCCAAGGCAGGTAAGCCTCTTCTTCGCCCGGATCCTGCAGACCGTGGCGGCAAGCCATATCTTCCCGCGGTAATCATACGATATCCTTTTGACCCAACAACCTGGGCCCCCTAATGGCTGGGTAGGCACTGGTTCCGCAGGATCACTTCGACGATGGCTAAGCGCGCCATCCTACGACTTGTCTCTTACGACTTGGGCTCCGCCGGTATGAACTACGAATAGTCCTTCATTATCTACGTCGCATTGGAGTCGCGTCGGTTAGCTAAGGTCTAGAGGATCTGACGAAACGCCCCTTTGAGCTACTCGGTGTAGTTCTACGAGCGTGCCGACCTTGTCACCGAGACTTACTCGCCACTCAATCTCATCGTCCAAAAATAATTGGGTTATCATTCTAAAAGAGTACTGTATCTTGATGCGAGTAGGCTTAGCTAGTAACGAAAGCTACATTATACAGAAATCCCCAGTTTCCAGAACAACCCCTGAACTCTCTTGTCAAAGAGACCAAAAGTCAAGGCTACTCAACGCCCAGTTTCTCATTCTGACTCTGTTCAAAGATGGTAACCTCCGTCTTGGCAAAGTCCCTCGTGCTGACGCGTCTCTCAAATAAAGTATCCAGCTCCGAAATGGCTCGCCCCTTTGTTTCTGGCAGGCGGAAAAAGGACCAGACGAGAGCTACAGCGCAAGGACCCGCCCAGATGAAGCCTCCCTTGCCACGAAGGTTCCACGCCCCTGGGTTAAGGATAGGCGCATTCAGAAAATTAGCCCCGATACTAATGATGTTGTACGTGTTGCGGGCCAGGACAGCAGTCTTGATGCGGAGGCGTGTGCTCGGAATCTCTGCTACGAGGCAGTAACAAACTGGGCCGACAGTGAGATCATAAGTGACAACAAAGACCATCATCAAGGCGCCTGAAGCGTAGCCAATGGCATCCATCCGGGCCGGGATGCCCATGAAACCCACGGCCAACAGGACAACAAGCATAACGCTGAGACCGACGAGATAGAGTCTTCGGCGTCCCACGTGAGGGAGAAGAAACCAGGCGCCAATGGTGCCGGCCAGCGCAAGGGCTTGAGTACCAATACCAAAGTCGAATGACTTGGCTGGATCAAAGCCGGCCTGCTGGAGGAAGTAAATCACATTGCCACCGAACCAGACGCCGCATAGAACTTGAGCAGCCCAAACCATGCACGCAATTTCAGTGCGGCGGAGGTTTGCGCCCCTGAAGCAGTCCAAGTAAGAGACGCCCTCGACCGACTCCTTCTCCATTTGGTCCGTGTAAACAAGCATAGCCACAGTGTTGTTGATCTCGTCCTCAGATCGTCCGCTGGCCAGCCGCCTCAGAGATTTCCTAGCATCATCGAGGCGGCCCTTGCGGACGAGCCAGGTGGGACTCTCAGGGGCAAGTAGAACACCAATGATGATGGGAGGTGGGAATACCCACTGGATGGCGTAGGGAATCCGCCATGCCCAATTATCGTGGCGGTCAATGAGTCCACGGAGCACACCTGAGCTGAGGAGCTGGCCCATTACCCAGCACATGTTGACGTAGGTGGTGAGGACTGGCCGCAGTGGGATAGGTGTCACATCAGCAGCATAAGTGGTCGTTAATGTCTGGAAAGCTCCCTGTGATTGTCAAATGTCAGCTCGATACGTCTTTTGGAAAGAAACGGATCATCATACCCATGGAACGCCACATAAAAACGCCAGCAATAAAAAGCATAGCAATATGCGAGGCAAAGAAAAAGATGAAGATGAAACCGATAAGCATGAAAAGGGACCCCAAGATTGTCTTCTTGTATCCGTATCTCTCAGCGATGACACCAGCAGCCATCAATCCCAGAATCTGACCAACTTGGACGCCAGTCTTGAGACCCGACATCCAAGATGCGGTGATTTGATAATCCCCATTATCAAGGCGTTCACCGAATCTCTCTCGGAACTGTGGAAGGGAGAAGAAGGCATCCACCAGAGCAGTATCGTAGCCTTCCATGATGAGGCAGAGTGATACGATCATGCTGAAGGCGATGGCCTTGGGGTAAGCTTTGATTGCTTCCATGATGGGCATCTCCTTCTCGAGCAGGGCAGCCTCTTCGGCTGCCCTGAGCATGTCGTCGACTGGTGACATGCCTGGATTTGCAGGGTTGGCGTTGTCGCCCTCGTGGTGATTGGACTTTTCTTTGATATCGTCCATGACGGAGGATGAAGTATGTTGAGCCAGAAAGGATGGATTGAACTCTTGTGCAAGTGATTGAGTGATGATGGTTTCTTCGAACACTTGATCTCGTCCTGAAGGTCTCGTTTTTATAACAAGAGTCCCACGATCTCGTGTGAAGCGCCTAGACTCTAACGACCCCGGATCGGCAATTGTGGAGGTAAGGTTAAACGTGGAGTGATCGAATCTGGGGTGTATATCGGGCCGACAGCAGAGATTCTAGACTCTGTTTCTCGTCGAGTCTCATGACAGTACCAGCAAAGGGGGTGGTCTCGTTCACACCACGCAGGAAGTTGCGAGAAGCAGGGCTGGTCGAAAGAAGTGTCGGGCCGACAATCCAGTATTCTTCCCTCTTCAATCCTCTCTCGTGTTGTCAGGATAGGTTTCGGAGCCAGGGTAGTATACCTCTCTTTGTTTTTTTCTTGTCTTGTTGAAAATGAGGGTATCGCCAAACGCGGTCGTTGAAACGGTGCATAACCTAGCCCCTTAAGCGGGACTTGTCTGACCAACCAGAGCGCGTTATTGTTCAAGAGCTGGCATCTAGCGTCAAACCTTAATCTGAATAGTCTCCTGTCAAAACGTGTCGAAACTACGCCCCGTGGGGGGAATAATAGCGAAAAGTTTAAGCGGGTGGTCGCCGTTGACGATCTTCTGACTTAGTTATCCCATCAAGGGCCGGACTTGGTCCCCTTTGACAGAACTCGACGGAACTATCCGCGCCGTAGGTAGACTGCTGTCGCGTGTTAGCAGTTCGCTCTCATTCCGCGGTGGCAAGAGTGGCCGCTCGTCTTCGGAATGGCTACCTTGATTAACCTATGGACTAACCTGCTACACTTGTCAGATCATACCACACCACAGTTGAAGTGTCACAAGCCCTGTTTTCGGCTTTGATCGGAGCGTCTTCAATCATGGGATCTTACCAATTTGCGAGCCGCCGTGGTGCCAACCCGTGAGCAATTGTGGTGGGAGGGAAGTGTCAGTTCACTGTCCTGACCGCTGGTCACTCGGAAATTGGTAGGGTCCCTTCCTCCGCTACTCAGTGGCGAGCATCTCCCTCTGATGAGCTGGTTCACGGTAGAGAAGATCCTTCTGTCTGTTGCAGTTCTTGATATGGATTGATACTTTATTGAACACGTGTAAACCATAATGGCTAGTTAGACGGGCTCATTCTTGAAATTGGAACCTCTTTGCTGACTCGAAGCCTTTCACGAACGAATTCCGACAGAGACGACTCAAACCTACACTCAACGATCCGGCCGACCAGATGCATACATGCGAAGATGAATACAGGGAGAGAGTGGCAGTTCTGGGTCACGAGACACAACACCAGAAACCCATTTCATTCCGCCTAGATGATCCAGAGGACATGTCTGCCTATCTCAGCCTTCTATACCGATGCCTGGAGAAGGACAGGTGTGATTTCTGGTTGATCGACTGGCAACAAGGTCAACACTCCCGCACCGGCATCGATCCCTTGTGGTTGCTAAACTATTTCCATTTCCTAGGCAACTCCCACGACGGACGACAATCTCAGATCTTCTCGAAGACGCTGACCCCAGGAGTCACAACTACCACATTGGATTCTCAGGGGATACCGTTGTCTCCTGGGCGTCCCTCGACTTTCAGCCCGAATTCGCTACCGCTACCTCCAACATTACGTACGATTAATGGAGTCATGATATCAGCATTCATATGCTTGGCACGAGGGACGATGAACTCATTAGTTAATGGGTACAGCTCGGGATGTTTTTCGCCCGTGTTGCGCTTACACTCAAGCTGCAGTCGTTGGCAATCCAAGGAGTCATGGACCTAGAATTTCGAGTCACGGGTCATCATAATGCGGTTCCTACAGCTCCCTTTGGCAGATTCCATGAGGTATACACGTAATGCCACGCCAGCGATCTTGTATGTCGGTTATCCTGGCTTCAACACACCAGCATCGGGTGCTGAGTCAAGCTTCTTAATTTCAATAATCCCCTTCAGTTTGAAGCTATTATTAAAGACAAGCTTAGGGCAGCCAAAAAGTCTATGAGCTCAATTCTCTCTAATACAGTTTAATTTCTCTCTGCTCGCCGCTCCGTCCTTCGACCGCTTCACCCCTCATAACTCCATATACAAAACATTCGCCAGCAAACGTAAATCCTTCGTCATCCGCCCGACGACTCAAAACAACAGGAAACCTGCTACCGCCAAGAGTCCACACCTCTTGTCCTGGTTGAATGTTCCGTGGACCTAGTCCGAAACGCCCCGACTCGGTGATGAACAAGGCCTGCGGACGGACGATGTTCTTCATCCAATCATCTATGCCATCTCCGTGGTTTGGGTCTTGAGGGACCAACTTGCCTGTAATGAGTCCTAAGAATGCACTCATCCAGTTTTCGGGAAGTTGTCCTGGGTATTGCTCTTGGAACTGCGTGATGAGCTTTCCCCATCTTCCACCACTAGTGAGGAACATAGATCCAGCTGACCCGTAATCCTCCACACACGCGCCATTGGAACGGCCTTCAACCACACATATCCGGTCAATCTGCAAGCCGTGCAAGCAGAGAATCTGATCGTCCTCGACCTTCAAGCCTTGCCCAACGCCACATAGCCCCCTATCTGCGGTATAGCCAAGCCCATGCCATCGTCGGCGATGCTCCCAAAAGTTCACCGTGCTTTGTCTCGAGTCGTCACGCACCCCATGCCAGTCCACGGCCCACGACGCAAGGCCAGGTATTTCAGAGACTTCTCCTCCTCGTCCAATCAATGGCTGCAGGTCGGTTGATAGACGGATGAGATCAGCCGTGACCCTCTGATACAAAGTTCTGGCGTCGATCGTGTAATCGCAGGTTTTGACGGTCGGCAGAGAAGTGTCGCGTCGAAAAACCAACAAGTCCATAGACTTTGTCTCTTGGATCGGTGGCTTGACGGAATCTCCAGCGCCACAGAACTTCAAATAGAGACTCTCTGCGTGTAAAGGCGAGTCCCCGCATCGCACTTTGAAGGTCGACGGCTCCGCCATTGGCCCAGAACTCCCCTGGGACTTGGCGGGAGGGAGTGTCAAAGAAGCTGTCTGCTGCCCTGCGCATTAGATCCCACGAGATCTCACACGGACCCCAATACACCATCGCAGACGATGGGAGGATCGCTTCTTGGACGGTCCATATTCGACCCCACCATGGCAAGTTGATGAGAGTTTTGAGTGCTTTAGCAGCATGATCTCTCGCCAAATCGTCATCCATCCAGTCGGGTTTACCTCGCGACCCGGCAAACCAACACAACGTGTCCACGGCTGCTCTAGCATGGAACACATCGACATCCCCAAGGGCCCCCAGCCAGATGGCGCATTGCTGACATTGGCTGTAGATGCGGTGCATCATGCTAACCTGCCAAGTCTTTTCCACATCGTCACCCTGGTTGATGCACAATGCGTCAACCCAGAGATATCTCGGCTCATGTGTCATGCGCAACCTCTTCAATGCGTCAAAGAGGTTTCTGGCAACGGGAACTGGCGTGTCGTCGAGCCAAACAGTGACCTTTGTCGCTTCGTTTTCATCGCCCCAGGTATAAGAGAGGGTCTCATATGGGTGTTCCAATTCGTCCAATGTCGCCACGTGAAATTTGCAGCGTATCTTCGAATCTGGAGTCCCAGGCTGGACTTCCAAGATTCTGATTTCAGCTCGAGCTTCGTTCAAGTCTGGGAAAACCAGGTCGCTGGGAGGGATTTTAACCGCCATGGTAGAGATGAATGGTGAGAAGACAGAACAAAGTGGTTGTAGTTAAGAAGGAATCAGTTTAAGATTCAGCTGCATTTAAAAAGGAAATGATATTACTATTTCGGGTTATCTTTACCAATACACTGCCTCAATCCTGTCTGACTGAAGCTGTTGGGAACGTGTGGCGCAGTAGTTTAGATGCCTTTATGATTGGATGTTTTTTACGGGTGGATCCACGCAGGTGTCAGCCAGCGGGGTTCACGTGACGACCACCTTCCTACCCTGGACAACTTCAACTACCTATGGATAGACCAAGGTCCACTAACAGACGACACATCACCAACCCGCGAGGCCGTCATGACCGGGACTCTGTTCCCATTGGGGGATAAGACCCCCCAGCATATCAGCCATCTGGCTAGAGAACGGTTTCTGCAGGGCAGCCAACACGACGTCGGCGAAGACATGGTCACGCCGCATGGGGATAGGACTGCGCAACTCGCCGCACGCAGCCCGCAGAAGGACTCCAACCGACAC
>NKCK01000358.1:0-25892 GCA_003946995.1 Fusarium oligoseptatum
ATTAGTTAAGGTAGCTTAGATATAGAATTTTTAGTAGGTTACTAAATTAAATTAGTATACATATTAACTTTAAACACGGAGGGCCATAGACTACCGTGAGATGGCGTCTTGACCTCATCGTGCGAGGCTGGAGAAGCGGCACTGCCTGATACTACCGTTGTCCCGGGGCCATGTTGATCTTCTGGAAAGGTCATTTAAAGACAAGATACAGTGTTCTGCGTAGTACTCTGGGCTTGTTTCTTGGGCTCTGGACGGTGCCATGTTACGGCTGGCCTAGGTATGGAGCTCATCGTGTTCCTCAAGCTTCTCCTGAAGCTTTGTGGATGTGTCTCGTCATCATCTTGGTCGTGATGTCTCCTCCCCATGCGGAATCCTAGGACAAGGGCACCACCGATTAGAGCGACGGCGGCGACTGAACCAACCACGGCGCCAGCGATGATGCCTGCATCGGGCCCCGTGTCCTCCTGATCGTCGATATCTTTGTTTGCTGTGTTATCCGTCTCTGTCGGGGTCGGGCCAGAGCTTTGGGTAGGATTTGAAGTCATGAACGTGCTTATGGATGGCTCTGCTGTCTCGTCGGCCGTCGTTGTCGTCTCTAGCGAAGAGGTTCTGTCTATCGTACACAGTTAGCATCCATGTGAAACCAAGGGGTCTGCCCAAATAGGCGCCTATTCAAGGGAGGGGAACTTACAGTCTACTGGGCTCTCTAGAAATATGGTCTCAATACCGCCAGAGGTAATATTGATCGAGTTTGCACAACTAATCAAGTACCGATAGTCAAAATCGAATCGATCAGGATAAGAATCGTACAGCGTGATCGTGGTGCAACCGAAGTCATCTAAGCTGAACGCCTGATGTCAGCTTGTGCTGATGAGACACTGAGGAAGGGGGGGGGAAGATACCAGCGCACGCGGGTGGCCGAGCCGGGCAGACCTTCACCCGTAACTGCCACATACTCGCCGTCGCAAGATGTGCCGACGGTGATCGCATCATCTTCTGTTGGATCACAGAAGGCATATGTTCGATCGTCGTTGTCGAATGTGGTACTGGATCTGAAAGGGGCACCGTCGCGGCAAGACTGTTCGATTGCTGTGAGCGTAATAGTTAGCTTAACTAAATGCGTCGGGAAACAAGATTCATGGCAGAGGCAAGACGTACCAGTATTGTCCTTTATATAGTACCCGATAACTGGATCACCATTTTGTGAGAAAACTGTGTGAATGCAAATTTGAGATGTCGCTACCAAGAAAGCGATGAAGCTGCGATATCGACTCATGTTGCGTCACGTAGAGCGGGTCAGATCGGGAGAGAGAGCAAGTAGCATTCATTCCACAAAAAAAAAAAAAAAAAAAAAAAAGGTCCAGGGACAAGGGGAAACAAGGCCTTTTGAAACCGCGCGGGCTTCTTCCCAACCCCTTGTTCAATGACCCCCCAAGCTGTGGCGTCCAACCTGTTCAGCTGAGAGCCTCGTTGATGCAAGGGCTGGCTGTGATGAGCATCAGCCGCAGTCTTGGCAGAGGCAGGCTGCGTCGATCTGAGCGACACAGAGCCTGCTTTTACCGCTGCGGCTGCGACTTGAGGTTGATGATTGGTTTACCGTCTAAAGTAGGGAGGAGATGGACCAGGGATGTGATAAGAGCCGATCATTTGCTAAGCCTGGGCTGGCAGAGTTTTGCTTCTTGCTGTTACTGTAGAGAAAAGCTTGAAATGTTCTATGTATATGCGATTGCTAGGTATTTACAAAGACCCAGGTTGTTACTCTACCGATCGTGTCCTAGGCTCAAGCTTCCACATATTCATCACAGGCTCATGAACTTGTAAATAATATTTGCATCTCACACTTCATTTATCGAGAATCGTCCAACTATAGCAACTCTTAGGGTCACTACAAACTAATTACAATGTCAACCTCCTTGTCCGGGTCCTCTTACTTTCCTCTCAGCTACGAACGCTGTCCTCACGGTCGTTAGTTTCAGTCGGCTTGGGTACTACTTTTTGCTCAAATAGGTCAAGCTGAATACTGGACCAAGTTGGTAAGGGGGGGGCTAAGGTGCAGTGGCCTCCGTTGTACTCGTAGACGTCGGCACCCCTATACTTATTTTGCCATTGCTCTACAGGCCATTGTTGACGCTCCTCAACAATTTTGTCAACATCCCACGGTGGACCGATGTTGAAATTGCACCGGATGACTGAGGCCTGGTTATTCAAGTGGTCCATGCCGAGTAGTAAGTGTTTGCCTGCCCAGGAGCCCACGTGGCGGTGCTCTCTGACATTGCCAAGATGTGTGTTGAAGCATCGTCCAAAGGCCCGCTCCGTGGCGACATTCCGCTGAATAACATTCTGGAAGATTTCCGAGCTGAGGTTGATGGCTGGGTTGCCGTCAAGAATGAGGGTAAAGGAGCCAGCAGGCATGCCTGCATCCATCACAGCCAGCGCCTCTCCGAACCAGGAGCCTAGAACGCGTGCCATGTTTTGATGACCAAGGTAGCAACGGCGCTCACCTTTTATGAGATCATTCACCACTTCCGGCATCGCATCTAACCACAGGGGTTGCATATCATGGAGGATATTTCTCCATAGACCAACATAGCGCTCAACTCGAAGCCGTGGGTTCCCCTTGCAGAACGGGATGAGGCCAACTGCGTGGCATTCTGGTTGACCTACGGAAACGTGGTCTTCGTGAAGAACAATATGTCGTAGGTTGAGGCGCTGGGCAGGACTTAGGCGCCCAAGAAATCGGATGGCAACAGCCGCTGCTGAGAAGTGGAAGGCTTCGCGGAAACAAACATTGTTTGATTGATAGCGTCTCTTCTCAGAGTCCCTCAGCCATGTGGGATGTCGCCCATAATTACGCACGACTGTCTCCTCATCCAGGGGATATCTCCATCTCTGAAGAGCCTCCCACACTTCTTCATCCTCCAGCTTACGGCCGATTCGAGCGAGCTCGTCCGGCGAAGGGATGGCCCAGGGATCGAGCCGAAGGCCATTGAACTCGTGAGGCTCGAAGCATCCAAGGGCTACGTCGACTAATTCCTTAAACCTTGCAGGGTCCTTCTGACTGAAAAGATCCAAGGCGTAAGTGACAGCTTGTTGAAACGTGGAGTGGAGTCGGTCGTCGTGGTGCCAGCCACCCCAGAAAGGACGACGAAGACCATAGTCCCCTATGAGGATGCCCCGACCGTTGTGGGGTGAGAGTTCTTTGAGGGCGGTCTCCGGGACGCGAGAACTAATGCTGAGGGGTGCGTCGCCGGTCCAGGCTTCGGCCCCTTGAAAGAATACTGAAAAGTGAGGGAATTTGAGAAGAATTTGGGAGCGTGTTTCCGGAATTTCCGGACTGGCGCCTCGGTTGAGATGCCTCACCAAGTCGGCCTCGATCTTGGAGTGAAGAATTGACAAGTACTCGAATCTACCTGCCAGTCGGCTCCAATCCTGGTGATGTGCAGTCGAGAATGAGACATGGTTCAGCTGTAGAGGCAAATCTTTGGCTTCAGCTGCAATCAAGCGGCAGACGTACATCAGGGAGAGGTCGATAGGCTGGCCGTCGGCAGTAGCGAGCTTGCCATTGTAAGGATCCTCGCGATTAAAGACATAACCGCCCTCAAGCTTGAAGTAGAAGTGATAGATTAGACGTCGGAGCTCGCTAGGGAGGGACAAGAGGCAGACTCGAGGAGGCGGAGGGGAAGTTGACATGGTGTTGAGAGAGGGAGACAGAGAGTGAGAGTGTGTGGAAGGAGAGAAGGAATCCACGAGAGAGTTGGGGGGTGAAGCGGGGTTTTATAGGCGTCATTCACATCAATTAATGTGCATACGGTTGCCTGGTGGGCCACCTATCACGGTCAGATCACCACACACCGAGACAAAGTTTTCACGGGAATAAAGGTGGCACATCTGTCTTTATCGGGTTATCATAATTCATTATTATCTACAATGATGACAAGAAGCCATCAGCCACAACAGCAAAGAACCCAGTCATTAAATAATACATGACGGTATCAAAACCCCGATACCGTGAAACACCACGTACCCTATTATTTTGACTTCCAATCGCCACAAAGAATCAGATGGAAAGGTGCGTCTTCTATACAAGATGACACATTTCATTATCTTTAGAGGGATGAAGAGCCTGCTTTCTCTTGGTATCGTCTGCTTATAGTAAATGTGGCAATGGAAGCATACCTGCATTGCTCCTCTGGCTAGCCATCGACACCTTCATCTTCATCCTCTTCTTGTCTATTAAGATTACCACTACTATTTGACAATCGCGCGCTGATATCTTTGAGAGGTGATGGTTGAACCTGATCAACTCGGTCTGGCAATGAATGAGCATGGTGGACTGAGCCCCGGGACAAGCCCGAGTTGTACTCGAGGCTCTGCTTTCCTTACTCCTCCGTCAGAACCTAGGGGAGCTTCTACTTCTAGGCGTAAGTTAAGATTTTTCTCCGAAAGCGATCGTCAAGGCATTCCATCCATCTCTAGGTACACCTCTAATTGGATATCTCTCTCATTAGGGAACGGACCGCGCCGATAACGTCAGGTGCCTTGCATCCCTTCTTTCTCGTTATCACGGCCCCTCCTCTCGGCTTTTTTTTTTCTTTCTTTCTTAAGCTAGATCTCCAGGTTCAATGCGCTGTGGATCAACAGATCACCTGTACGACCATCAAGTGCGTTGTAGGGGTGTTTGCCAAGATCCTTGGACCAGGCTGAGTTCCTCGTGGTTTCTTGTGCAAGATGCTATCGGGATGTTGGCAATTCAGGCAATGAAATGATTCCCATGCTGTTACTCTACATTTGATCTGATTTCCCCCGTTCAAGTACACAAAAAAACTGTGCGTGCCTGGTAGTTGGTGGGAGAATGAAGAAGATCATAGAGTGCGTCTGCTAGAGAAGATTGAAGCATCATAATGGCCTCACAAGAAGGTGAGCCACACCGGTCCCGACTTTATTTCTCTTTAAGCCCAGGTCGTCATTCTAATGAGTTTGAAAACATTGTTGAAGGAAATTTGCTTTCTTTTTAAACATCCCTTATTTACTGATCCCGCTATACCACAGACAGGATATCCTTCACATACGCATTCACGTTCGAATAAATGACCATTAGGCACATTCCATATATTCGTTAACCTTAAAGGGACAGCGTATGATCAAGTCTACAACCAAACAAACATAGCTTGAATTCCCCTACCTCTCATTCCATATTAAATACCTCCAATCGCTGTATCCCGTTGTCTATTAACTAAACTTCATCAACATCTTCCTCCCTTGTCGTCACCACAACCTCCTTCTGCCTCCATCTCTGCACCAAAGGCAATCCAACCCCCGTCCAAAGCGTCAAAGCAACCACCCAAGCCAGCGCACTCCCCCAACCGTGCGTCTTTTTAAACTCGGGAGCTTCTCCAGACGCCAGCTGAACCTGCTGGAACGGGATAACCACGGCCTGACCGACAGACACCATGAAGCCTAAGATAAAGGCTCGCTTCTGCTGGTCGCCTCCGCAGGCTTCGTTGGCCCAGCCTGCTAGGAGGGGCGTGAAGCAGCCGTAGCAGCCGTGCATTATAAAGACTGCCATTCGGAGCTTGTGTGGGACGTCCCATGCTGTGAGGATGGCGTAGTTGAATATCATGAGACTTCCGACGGCGCCACAGACAAGAGCACGGCCACCGAGTTTATCGGCAATATAGCCCGTAGAGATCATAAAGACAAAATTGACTGCTCCGATACATGTCGGGATGTTGTTGATCTCGGGGACCGAGTACCAGCCTGTCGACTTGAGGTAGATGGCAAAGTACTGCATGACATAGCTTTGAAATGTTAGAATGAGATTCAAGACAGAGGATGGGAGTATCTCACCTTCCGCAAGTCAAGGTCCAAAACGAGTATGCGGCTGTAAACGAATACACCTGCCAGGAGCCAAAAACGCGACGAAGCACCGACCAGTCCATCTTTCCAGCTGGCTTGCGGCCCTCTTCCTCGATACGCTGCTTGGAACGTTCCTTTTCCCATTCGTTGAGATAAAAAGCGGTGGTGGTATGGGGTGTGTCAGGAAAGCAGAACTATCGTGGTCAGTTTGGATGAGCATATCTTTGAAGAAAAAATGCACTCACAAATCCATAAACAGCAACTGGCAGAGCCAAAAATAAAATCAAAGATGAACAGCCATCTCCAAGCAGACATACCACCTTTACCGTGCATTCCCGTGAAAAGAGCAGCCTGGAGATACCCAGAGAACATCTGTCCGATAACTCCGCTCATGACAAACAGACCGCTTCGACGAGACAATTCGCTCTTTCGATACCACGAGCCGAGGCAGTACATGACACCTGGCCAAGCCGCTGATTCGAAAAGACCGATAAAGAAGCGCAGGACGTAGAACTGGTAGGCGTGGTTGCACTTGAATAGGGCCAGTACAAAGACCGACCAGATGAGGAGGCAGGAGGAGAGCCAGATTCGGGGTCGGAGAACGGTGATGATGAGGTTGGCAGCTGTACCTCCAATGATGGTTCCTAGTAAAGTCAGTATAGCTTCTCATAGGAAGATCTTCACTCTTACCAATTGAAAAGTAAGTGTTCATCCACGAAAGTTCATTTCCAGGACCAAAGCCCAACTCCTCCGACATTCCAGACACGTAGGCGTTTGAAACATTGTTTCCGTCGAGCTGATACTATTAGCAAAGATTTTGTCTGTCTGGCGATAACACGGAA
Source organism: Fusarium oligoseptatum (assembly GCA_003946995.1). NCBI lineage: Eukaryota > Fungi > Ascomycota > Sordariomycetes > Hypocreales > Nectriaceae > Fusarium > Fusarium oligoseptatum. The sequence goes on from NKCK01000358.1 coordinate 6,699, forward strand.
CAAACCTGCTTGATGAAAAATAGCAAGCACGCAAAACTCAGCAAGAACCAATCAAGCTTAAAAATGAGCTTCTTCTCCTCCTTGGACGTTCCAGGCTCATGCCAATGAAACCATTGATCCTTGCCCACCGCAGGGACCGTCGTGTCATTTTTCAAGTCGACAGCTGCTGCAGATGTAATAGATGAACGATCCTTCGCACTGGCATGTGCAGTGCTAATCGCATTATCGCCTTCAACAGCATGAGAAGTCATCGTTGACAATCAATGTCTGAGGAAACTTGACAAGAGGTTGACACATCCCAGGAGCAAAGAAACTTATATCCAGATTTCTTTCGGATGTATTGACGAGTCCACTAAATAAGAAGGCTTTCGGTCTAACCATTTCTAATTCGTTTGGCCGATTGCGTGCTTGCTACCAGGTCGTTTTCCGCTCCGGTGTGAGTCCGGGCGTTTTTCCAAAAGAGGGAATTTTGTGATGTCGGGGTGATGCCGCGCTCCATGCCACACGGACTTGACCCTGGCTAGCGTAACTTCAATGCGACGGGGGAATAACTCGGTGAGTCAGAAGGTAGCTGGGAATTTGTGTCTTGTTGGTTGTACTGATAATGCAGTATTATCGTGGAATACGATGAACCCAACGGCGAGAGCAACACCACCAAAACAACCCTCAACACCCCCAACTTGACTAATCTCCAACTCGTTTTCATCACTCCTGTCGTCATCAGCAGATATGGTCAAGTTCATTACAGTAAACGGAGCCAAGCTTGCCTATGAGCTCAGCGGCCCAGAAAATGCACAACTCATCATCACCCTCCACGGCGGAAGAGGCATGGGTAAGACTCTCGTCCCTTTAAAAAAAATACAGCTTTTCTAACCAACTCAGGGGATCACAAATCTGATTACAAAGTTTACAGTCGCTTAAACGACCGTTTCCGTGTCCTCTCATTTGACTATAGGGGACACGGACAGAGCTCTCGAACCAAGCCTTATACTTTTAAGCAACTGGTTGACGACATTGAGGGAGTGAGAAACCATTTCTTAGGGCCTGAAGAGAAGGTTATTATCTGTGGTGGTAGCTTTGGGGGATTTCTCGCTCAGCAGTATGCCATTACCTATCCAACTCGACTTTCGCACTTGATCCTACGTGGAACGGCACCATCTCACCATCGTAAGTATCGAACGCCTTGATTAATGTATAGAACTAATGATGCATCAGATGAGGAGGGTGCTATTAAAACTCTCGAGGACAGAATCAACAAGGTCCCTAGTTTCTCAAAAGAGATGCTAAGAGACAAGGTCTTTGGGGCATTCCAAAGCGACGAAGAGTTCCGACTTGTTCACTTTGCCATGATGCCGCTTTATCGAGAAGACTTTGATGCCAATGCAGGACTTCGAGCTTGTCTAGATACAGTCTATGTTGCGGAATCTCACAGTGCGTCACGACTGGCGACAAGACGACGACTTGGCTGACAATTCTCAGACGACCTCTACTCGCAGGAGGAAAAGTACTTTGACTATACTGACAAGCTTGAAAGTATCATAGCAAAGACCTTGGTCATCGTTGGTGATCAAGATTGGATCTGTCCACCAGGTAATTTTGCTGACCCTATATGTGAGCCTTGGCTGACTTGGCAAAGATAATTCAAAGATTATTTCGGAACGAGTCAAGAATGCGGAATTATTTGTGGTTGCCGGTGCCAATCATAGCGTGCACGTTGAAAAGTCGGACATTGTTCTCTCTAAGATTAGAGAGTTTTTAGATCAGTAGATAGTTAATCAGTATGCAACATATCCTGTCGATATTCACTCCCAGCTGCAAGATAACCTCTATGTCAAGAACCCCGCTCATGCCTTGCATTATCAAGATACCTACCCTTGATAAGACACATGTCAACGCGGGGAAAACTCGTTTTCCTGACGTGATAAGATGTGATCGGCAAACTTTTCATCTTCTCCGCAGCACATGAACTGACAACCCGGAAAACCATTGCCCCAACCAGAACGACAACTGACTCGGGGGAAACTCAACTCTCAGTCGACCGATGTCGGGATCGGCCCGCCAGCGACATGTCCAAGTCAGGTCTAGCACCAGTGGCTAGAAATACCAAAAACAGGGATCTTATCGGAAACGCCCCGACATGGGGGATCCATCACTAGTCGATATTGCGCCATCGGACCTCACTGGGTTCTGTGAGAAGCCGATTCATCATTCGGCTAACCTGTCGCTTTTTGAACTGATGGTTAAAAACCAGCATGCTATTGCGTTGAGACTGGGTTGGGATACACACACCGAAAATGGCAGACATTCGCGTTTCCATCGACAGGGGAGGCACATTTTGCGACGTGATCGCGACGGACAGTCAAGGGTCGAGTCCTTTTATTTTTAAGCTTCTTTCGGAAGATCCTGCCAATTATCCAGATGCTCCTACTGAGGCTGTTAGGAGGATTCTGGAGAGGTTTGAAGGGAGGATAATTCCAGTTGGTGAGAAACTTGATGCATCAAGGATAGGTTTGTTTTTTCGTTCAATCATGAGATGTTAACTTTGACTCACGTGGAATAGCATCGTGTCGAATTGGAACTACCGTTGCTACAAATGCTCTTCTCACGGGAAACGGTGAAAAGTTTGCCTTTGCAACAACAAAGGGTAAGTTCTCTATCCCTGTTGTTAACTGAGGTCTAACAAAGTATAGGATTCAAGGATGTCTGCGTTATTGGAGATCAGTCGAGGCCTGAATTATTCAATCTCAGCATACGAAAGGCTTCAGTCCTCCACTCAGACGTGATTGAAATCGATGAACGAATCACGATAGAGGACTACGATCTTAACCCTCATCCACTCGATGAACAAGTCCTTGGACAAGATCCCAACCTCGTCAAAACGCCAAGTGGAGAGACCATTCGGGTCATCAAGAAACCCGAAGAAGAAGCTGTTCGAAAAACAGCTCTCAGATCTTCGAAACAATGGCTACACATCACTGGCAGTCTGTTTCATGCACGCCTACATCTTTCCCGACCACGAAAAGCTCGTCGCCCAAATCGCCAATGACGTTGGATTTGAATTTGTCACCATTTCTTCAGAAACAAGTCCATCAATCAACTTTCTCAACAGAAGCAACTCGACCTGCTCAGAAGCCTACCTCTACCCTATCATCAGACGATACGTCGACAACTTTGAATCAGGCTTCAAGGTTCCACCTGGAAGAGTAGAGTTCATGTGCTCTGATGGTGGACTGAAGCAGGCCAGCAAGTTCCGCGGAAATGAAGCTCTTTTGAGTGGTCCGGCAGGTGGCGTTGTTGGTACAGCTCGATGCTTTGATGTTAACGATGGTACCCCTGTTATTGGCTTTGATATGGGTGGTACAAGTACAGATGTCTCGAGATATGATGGGAAATACGACTTTCTCCAACAAACGTCTATCGCGGGGAGAACCATCAACCTGTCCATGTTGAACATTGCAACTGTGGCTGCAGGAGGTGGCTCAATTCTCTTTGCAAGAAACGGGCTTTTGACAGTTGGACCAGAGTCAGCAGGTGCTCACCCAGGACCTGCTTGCTACAGAAAAGGAGGTCCCCTAACAGTAACCGACGCCAATCTCTTTCTCGGGCGACTAGTCTTGTCTTCGTTCCCAGCCATCTTCGGAGATTCTGGGGATCAAGAGCTAGACACTGAAGTTGTTCGACAAAAGTTTCAAGAGATTACCGCGGACTTTAATCTTCAAACTTCACAAAATCTGACACCTGAAGAGGTGGCTTCTGGTTTTCTGAATATTGCCAACGAGACAATGAGCCGACCTATTCGAAATGCGACAGAGGCGAGAGGGTACGCTCCTGAAAGTCACAACCTCGTCAGCTTTGGAGGTGCTGGTGGTCAACACGCCTGCTCTATAGCTGATAAGCTGGGGATCAAGCGAGTTTTGATTCACAAGCTGTCTTCTCTCCTCTCTGCACATGGCATCGCGCATGCGGAGCTACAGTATGAGACATATGAGCCATATGCGGCCAAGCTCAACGATGATGCCATGGACGGCGTCAACCAGCTTTTTGAATCTCTGAAGAAGAAGGTTGCTGCTGAACTCATCTCCCAAAAGGCCTCAGCGGACAGCCTTGTATTTGACGAATCACTCGTGTTGAAGTATTTCGGCACCGATACAAACCTCTCCGTATCAAGGCCAAAAGACGGAGACTACGCAGCCGCCTTCAGAGACATCCACATACGAGAGTTTGCCTTTTCCATGAACAGACCAATCATCATTGAATCAGTCAAGGTCCGAGGAATAGGAAACACGGGAACTCAAGTACGCGAACCGACGGCCTACCAGGAGATGGCTTCGAGCAAGCGATCACCGTACTCGAGCCAGACTGCAACGCAGAAAGTTTACCTAGATGGCTCTTGGAAGGATACGAGCGTTTTCAAGTTGGAAGATATTCCTGAAGGAAGCTTGATCAACGGCCCTGCGATAATCATTGACCAGACGCAAACAATTCTCGTCGAACCACTCTTCCAAGCTCATGTCCTATCAAACTACGTGGTTCTAGACAAGACAGCCGCCGAAGAGCCAACAAGCACCAAACCAGCGGCCGTGGAGACTACAACACCCGAGACAGTTGCCGCCACGGACAATCTAGATCCTATCCAGCTCTCCGTTTTTGCACATCGCTTCATGGCCATCGCCGAACAAATGGGCAACACCCTCCAACGAACCTCAATCTCGAGCAGCATCAAGGAACGCCTCGATTTTTCCTGCGCAATCTTCTCGCCCCAGGGAAAGCTCGTTGCCAACGCCCCTCACATCCCCATCCACTTGGGAAGCATGCAATTCGCCGTGCAGGCCCAACACCGCCATTGGCTAGGCAAGCTACAGCCAGGAGACGTTTTACTTACGAACCATCCTTCATGGGGAGGCACCCATCTTCCTGATCTGACAGTCATCACACCTGTGTTTGTTGACGGTGAGATTGCCTTCTACGTCGCTTCCCGTGGTCATCACACAGACATCGGAGGCATGGGCATAACAAGCATGATGCCCGAATCTCGATCCCTCTGGGAAGAAGGAATCATCGTCCCGACAATGAAAATCGTCAGTGATGGCGAATTTCTTGAAGACGATGTAAGAGCCACCTTTGACAAAGTGGGCACTTATCCAGGATGCAGCGCCACACGTCGTATCCAAGATAACATCTCAGACCTCAAGGCCCAAACTTCAGCGAACCAGCGAGGTATCATCTTGCTTCAGAAGCTTTGCAATGAGTACACTCTGGAGGTTGTACACAAGTACATGGAAGGAATTCAAGACAATGCCGAGTTTGCGGTTCGACAGTTTTTCAAGGGGTTGGCTCAGAAACATCCCAAACCTCTGACGGCAACGGACTTTTTGGATGATGGTACCGTTATGAAGGTCAAGATCACCATCGACAAAGAAACAGGTGGTGCGATCTACGACTTTGCTGGCTCTGGACCTCAGATGTGGGGAAACTATAACTGTCCCATCTCCATCACCCACTCAGCCATCATCTACACCATCAGATGCCTCGTCAACCTCGAAATCCCTCTCAACGAAGGCTGTCTAGCCCCGTGTGATATTCGCGTTCCTGTAGGCTCTGTCCTCAACCCGACTCCCGCCGTGGCTATTTGCGGATCAACGCTGGCTAGTCAGCGTGTGATTGACCTTATTCTTCGTGCGTTTGGTCGATATGGAGCAAGTCAGGGGTGTGCCAATTCTTTTGGATGGGGCATGGGAGGTAAGAACCCTCAGACTGGTGAGATTGAGCCCGGATGGAATTATGGTGAATCCATTGGTGGAGGAGTTGGCGCTGGCGAAGGTTATACTGGAGTGGATGGAGTGCACGTAAGTTGTCTCAATTTCATTTTCGTCAGACAACATTACTAACACGGATAGGTCCACTCTACAAACACACGGCAGACGGACAGCGAGGTAATAGAAAAGCGAACGGCGGTTCTCGTTCGCAAGTACAGCATCAGGGACGGAAGCGGAGGTCATGGCCGATGGCGTGGAGGCAATGGCATCACTCGAGAGATTGAGGCCCGGACAAACCTCAAGTTCAGTATCCTCAGCGACAGGAGAGTATATCGTCCGTATGGAATGGCTGGAGGTCATGCAGGCCAAAAGGGTAAGAACAATGTCTTCAAGTTCAACGAGGAGGGTGAGTTGGAGAAGATGAATCTCGGAGGAAAGGCGATTGGCCATCTCAAGCCGGGTGAGTATGTACAGATCAACACGCCGGGAGGAGGAGGATACGGGAGACCAGAGGGTGAGGAGGAGGAAGAAGGGTTTGATGACTTTCATAGAGGATTCGTATAGACTGTCCCTCAACTGAATAATACAACACAATCCTCCCCAAGTCACTTCCCCATCTCACCTCATCTACTCCCTAACCCCTTTCCAACTCGGAATACCGCCTCGGGACAGATTTTTCACCGACAGAAAAACACCTACTCATCTCCTTTCCCATGAAGCGAAACTCGGTCATCGATGTAGTCATTCGGAGCTCCGTGAATTACGGGTCTCCGCCCCACCAACCTCGGAGCTCGACTCGGACGCCCGACAACCCCAGAAATGAGACCTTGCCCAATGACGTTGCCTCGGATAGTAATGCGGGTCGTTGGTTCAGGGATGGACCTATATAAACAAAAGAGTCAGCCATTGGTGTCTCACAGTTTGTTCTCATCGTCTCTGAATCACATCACCAATCATCATTTTTCACGTGGTACCATCATTATGAATTTGTCAGTTACACGTCATCTTGGACGATCCCTCCGCCAACTTCACTCAACGTCGCGATTTCAACAGAGAACCATGGCATCAACTACAAAGGACGGTTGGTCCGCCAACCAATACGTCAAATTCATCAACGAGCGAACGCAGCCAGCCGTTGATCTGCTCTCGCGAGTCCCTGCTACTTCACCCAAGCGAGTCGTCGACCTGGGCTGTGGTCCAGGCAACTCCACTGCTGTATTGGCAAAGCGCTACCCAGATGCAGATCTCTCGGGAATTGACTCCTCGCCTGACATGATACGGAAGGCCAAGGAGACGCTGCCAGGCGTGGCTTTTGACGTTGCCGATCTGCAGACATACAAGCCTGATGGACCTATCGACGTGCTCTTCTCAAATGCTGTCCTTCAATGGATTCCAGCCGGTAGCCGAATCCAGGTGATTCGTCAACTCCTGGAGCATCTCGCACCCGGCGGCTCTTTGGCAGTCCAAGTCCCATTCAACCTATCAGAACCTTCTCACGTCTGCATGAAAGAAACAGCCTTTGCCCCCAACGCCCCTTGGTCAGAAAAGCTCCAAGCCGCAAACCCCGTTCGAGAAGAATTCCCCGATCCATCTGAGCTCTACGACGCACTTCAACATCTCTGCGCCGACTTGATAATCTGGAAGACGACATACTATCACACCATGGAGAATCACGAGGGTATTGTTGAATGGGTCAAGGGCACAGGTCTACGACCTTTCCTAGACCCTCTGATAGAATCAGAGCGCAAGGAGTACACAGAGCAATACGTGGAGAGACTCAGAGCTGCGTATCCCGCTCAGAAGGATGGAAAGGTTCTGTTGCCGTATCCTCGATTGTTTGTGGTCGCTACTAAGGCATAGATGCAACATGTATTGTCTTCATTAACGGTAGTAAAACGCCGACCCCGGTATCCTGATTGAACAATATTCTAGAGAAAATTCATATCCCATGCTCCGTGAATAAAGAAAGAATGCGCATTACACGCTCTCGGCGTAGGTAGCCTCCTTGGCGGGTGTCTTGTTCTTCTTCTCAAACAACTTTTTGTCCCACCTTATCCGTGAGGGCATCGGCCTTTTCGCCAAGAAACGTCTTGAGGCAACCATAAGTACCCGAAACCAACCAAAGAATGACGCTCACGAGGTCAATCCACACAGCGACCTTCATAGGACCGGTAGAAGCACCCTTGTACTTGTCGTCGCCGTCGCGTCCGAGAAAAATACCAGCAAAGATGCCGAAAACGATGAGCCAAAGGACAAAGAGAATGAGGTCCCAGGCGAAGGCGCGATATGTCTTGAACATCTTAAGCTTGCTGCCGATGTAGGGAAGAGCGCCGAGAGGAGTGATCGCAACAAAGAGAATGGCCGTAGTAGCTGACAGACCAGCGACAGTGAGGGCAAAGTACCACTCAGGCGAGAAACCACCATTGTTATCCTTGTCATTATCGCTAACGCGATGACCGTAAAATCCACAGGCAATGAGCGCAAAGACAAACTGCAAGCCACGGCATACCATGCGCGGCACGACCTCGAAAGTCTTGAGCCACGCTTTACCCATTGTCTTGCCCGTCTCGGCGCCCTCGTTGAAAGCGTGTCGACCTGCCTTGCGACCGAGTTCGCCCTTGTCTGCGTTGCGGAACTCGTTGGCGGCGCCGGCGATGCCTTGGACGTTTTGACCGAGTTCGATGGCGGTTTGACCAGCCTTGATGGCGGAACTAAGCTTTCCCTTGGCCATTTTGATGTAGAGAGTGAGATGGTTGAAGTGAAGAGAGAGTTGGTTGGTGGTTGAGTTGAACGAGTTGTGAACCAGAATTATTGAAGAGAATCTGCCAGCAGTGCGTGTGGTAAATGAAAGAAAAAAGGAAAAAGGGCAGGAAAATGGAAAGATCAGTGAGTGAAAAGCGAGAGATGGTTTGCAAAGTGAATAAGAGCAAGACAAACAGTCATATAAATACAGTCCACAAAGAAACACGCGACAAAAACATCGAATCACCAAACAAGTCCACGCAAGACAGCTTCTCAGGTCAAACCACCAACAGCCAATGGTGCCGAAACAGAAGCATGCGAGGCCGACGACAAAGAGGCCAGGCGTTTGAATGGCCGTTAATCAAGCCCCAATCGTTTGTGTTTTGCCGCCCTTGCAGCGCGACCTGAGAGGCGCTTAGCGAAACGTGCGTTACGCGCTGCTGTTTGTTACGAGTGGGGGGATTTGATTGGGCGGGGGGTACCGCGACAAAGCATGGGTCTTTTTGGTTCTATTATTGGATTAGACGCTGCCTTTGTCGAATTCTTTTCCTAATTCCAGGGCTTCTTTGTATCGTTCGCCCAAGAGAGTGAGAGCTTGGGCCACTTTCAGAGGCCCATGCCTGAAACAGTGATGTTTTTTCCGTCATTGGTACTGATTTGAATCAAGTGATGATCAAATTGACCGAAATGCCTAAAAATAGGAAACCGATTATTAAGTGGGTCTGTCAGCCTCCCTCATGTCAATTCTCCAGATTTATGGGGAAGGGCTTGGCAGCCGAGCGAACGTACCCTACAGCTGCGTCAATCCCCAACTCTTTTCATAGAAAAAGATGAGGTTTCTTAAGATTGTTCTAGGAGATTAGAGTGCCTAAGAGTCCTTTAGTTTAAATACCTTATTTTTTAAAGATGATTTTACTAGTGGTATTGTGAAATCCCTTAATTTTTAGTATGTGCTTGGCGAGTACTATTTGTTCCACCATGGGACTAACAATTATTACATTTCTACACTTTCTTGCTCCTTGCACTCGCACGCCCAACAGAAATGTACTGGCATAGATTGCAACAGTCTCGCAGTTTGCCTTGCTTGGCACTGCCTGGTTAAGGTGCTTTACGCACCTCATCGTGGGCAACGATTGTCAATTGGGGATGAGCCTCCCGGGCGGGGTTAAAAATGCAGTGAAAAGCGTGCATACATCGGGATGGTTGCTTCAGGGACGATTCTTATTGGGCGAGCGGCATTTGAATATGTACAATTTACCAACTGACGTAATACCTAAAATGGTCCGAGAGCCATGTGGCGGAAGAATAAATATCCGAGCTCCTCGCGAGAGTGGAATCCGGAGTTTACCATTTCTCCCCGGCTGACACCTCAAAAACACGTGCATGAGACAAACGACATGGCAGAACCAGACGAAGACACGCCTCCCTTGGAGGCTCAAGGCTCTGACGAGGGCCCCCCATCAAAAAGACAGAGAGGGTTCATTGCTAGACAGGTGAGAAAACACCAATCGTAGCATTTCGCGTGACTGACCTCTTTAGGCCTGCGAGTACTGTCGTCAGAAAAAGACGAGATGTGATGAAGATTTTCCCTGTGGCCTTTGTAGGTCACTTGGAATCCAGTGTCGCTTCGGTCAGAGGAAAGCGACAAGGTAATTGCATGCTGATAACTGTGCATCTGAACGAGGCTGAGATTTGCTAGGAATGAAGCCTCTTTGGGCATGATTGTGAATATGCTTCGGCGCATCGAGGGAAAGATTGACGAGGATAGAGCCGTCGACAGAACTTCACTGACTGATAATCGCCTGAACGTCACACATTCGAGGACAATTCTCCCTAGGTCGCCTGCAAACTCGAGCGAAATCCTCGGTGTACCGTCATTCTTGCAACGGCGTGAATCAGTCGTCGCAACACCTCCTTCAACCACAGATCAAAGTCCACCCATATCATTCAGTGCACATCAAGTACTTTTCTGGCCCGCTATTCAATCAGCACTACCAGAATCCGTCAAACTCTTGTGTCAAGTCAATGGCTCCGACTACAGTACGCGTTTAGAGGCATCTCGACCAAACCTGCAGCTCCCATCATCTTTGGATTTGCAGTCCGATTGGCTGTCGGGCTTGAGCGTCGCGACTTTGAAGGAGCTTTCGGATGTCTACTTTTCAACATTTAACCTCGCTAATCCTATCCTCGATCAAAAGACGTACTTTCAGCGAACTTTGGGTGTCGCCATTGACGGCAACTTTGGAATCTGCATAGAAAGTTGCATTGTGCTGGTTGTAATGGCACTGGGAGTGATAGGACAAAAAGGCTTTGGTGGAAGGAGGCTTTGCATCAGCCACAACTCCTGGAAGATCAGGGCTTGCTGGGGTCCAGGATGGAGATATGCCGGGCTTGGCATTTTTCAATGAGGCTAGAAAGAGGCTGGGTTTCTTGGTGTGTGACCAAGGGCTTCAAGCTTGCCAGTTCTATTTACTATCGGGGTAAGTACTCGAATTGGGCGTTCTTGAGGAGAGAGCTAACGTTGGCAGTCTCTTTTACGCGGAGGCTCTGCGACCTATTGATTGGTGGTCTATGCTTAACAAGGCCAGTGCATGCAGCGCATATTTCTGGAACAAGTGAGTAATCTTGAATATGGATAACAGCTTCTGACCAGTGCAGCCTCTCTCGGGACCGTGACGAGTGGATGCTTGATATGCAGTCACGGCTCTTTTGGATTACAAGCATGTTTGAAGCCGTTCTTACGCAAGAGCTCAATCTTCCCCCAAGCAACTCACTAGAACTCGAAGAGCATATCGCTTTGCCAAAGTTCATATCAGTGGAAGATATCCCCTCGTTTGGTTCTTTTCGTTATCCAGGAGATGACCCTTTCTTTCACTATCACTTCTTGTCGCAGCTCGCACATCGACTTATCCTCACACGAGCCCGCAATAGTCTCTTCCATTCAAGTGAGTTAAAAGCCTAAATCTTTTGGGTTGTACTCACATATCTAGACCCAACCGCCGATTATCCCCCAGAACCCGTGGAAGATGAACTGATTCGCCAGCTGGAGCAATGGCGACAAAGGCTTCCCCCAATGCTGCAATTTGACCCGAAAGCCCCACTGAGCCGGGCGGATTCACCTTCGGATATTCTTGTAACTGCTTGGCTTCACTGCCGGTACTTTGTTGCAAGATATCACATCGGCCGACCGTTGCTGTGAGTAATACCCCTGGAGACTCAGATCATCACTGACCGAAGTCAGACATCGCGCTCTGCAGCGCCCCTCTTCTCTGACGGAAGGCCATCTCCGAAAATGCCGCGATACAATAGCCGCGGTGTTGAATTGGGCCTCTATTCTTCAAGTGGCAAATTCGATGAAGAGTTGCAACCCCCTACGATTCTTCGTCAGCGGCCAGTAAGACACCTCCCACTGCCAGTTTCATTACTATTCTAATAAAGGATAGACTCTTTGGTCAAATATGCGTCATCTTCGCCTTGAGTGTTTCTCCATACCAGCATATTCGAGATATCGTGTCGGACGTCGACTTGAAATGGAAGTTGTTTGCACTCGGCTATCTGGAGGAGTCTGCTGCTCATAGTCCGACCATCGAGCAGGATTACCAAATTGCTAAGATATTATGTGCAGACATATGTAAAAGTTGATACTTTCAGGAGTAGGTAACTGAAAAACAAGAATTACTCGTTTGATTGGTGAATTGCCCATGACTTGATCGTATTAATTGAGCCGAGTCACTTGCTTTTGGGCTGAGTCAAAAAGTTCAAACCGAGGAATATAAGACCCGCCACAGTGAAATACTGATTTAAATTCCACGCCTAAAACTCTTGTACGTCAAAATTTTCTCCCCGAGGTATCGAAAAGATGGCATCGCGCGTTCCGGTTTTCACAAAAGATGCCCCCGCTCCCATGGGTGGCCTCCTCAGCCAAGGCATCGTCGCCAATGGCTTTGTCTTCACCTCTGGCGCCATCGCCCAAGACCCCACAACTGGTCAAGTTATTGATGGAGACATTGAAGAGCACACAGTGTGTAAAACTCTCCTGCATTAAACACTACTAACCTGGATAATTAGCATCGATGCATCAAGAACTTGGGTGCAATTCTAGAGGCGGCGGGGTCTAGTTTGAATGATGTTATTGAGGTGACGATTTACATGGCTAGTTCTGAAAAGTTTGCGAGGATGAATGAGGTTTACAAGACATATTGGGGAGATGTTAAGCCTGCGAGGACGTGAGTGTCCCCTTGATCATCAAAAAGTTTATATGCTAACATGCATGTTTAGGACTGTGTTCATGTCGGAGCTGCCACCTAAGACTCTGCTCGAGATGAAGTGTGTTGGATTGGTTACGAGACAAGAAGTTGCCAAGTCGAAGGTATAGTCAATAACAATACTTCAAAGAGCAGGATTTTGCCTTGCGGATACTAGTGGTTTTGAAGTGTAGTCATCGCTCGTTCAAGATTAAACACAAATACGCATGTAATTATGTCAAACAATTTTAGAGTATTCTGGTAAAAAAAGAGCTTATTAACGCTCCTTCGTAGACGGTCTGGTCTTGCTTGCCACGGGTATCCTTGAAAATTAATTGAGTGAGTGACTGAACTGTGATTAGTATCGTCATGTTGATCGTTTGTATAGAAGGAGTAGTCCATCTTACCCCAAGAATAGAGAGACGAACGCCTCCTTTTTAACTCTGTACATGCTCATGCGTATCGGTGTTTCTCAGACACATCCGGTGCCGCATCCCCAACTCCAGTCTCCTCAACCCTCCCAGTCCCATAATGCGTCGCCTCCCCAGGCGCAATAGTCCCAGGCTCCCGATGAAGAGTCTCAGCAGGTCTATCGCTTTCAGACACAGGCTGATTCTCCTCTACCGCAGCACCCTCCGTGGGAGGAGCAATGCCCCTTCGCTTCCACTCATGACGAGCAAGCATCTCATCAGCTCCCCGCAAATCTTTCTTTCCCTTCTCCGCAATTGCTTCGTTTTCTGTACGTGACTCGACTGTTGTCGGATGATCTGGCTTTTTCTCAAAGGCTTGGTCGGTGGCTTTTAGGACTTCGCCGCGGATTGCGTCGCCGGCGCCTCGGATGCCTTTGAGGCCTGATTTGACATCGTCAACGAGTTTGGACATTTTTGGTTGTAGTCGTCTATGGGTGATATGGATTTTGTGTGAGGTGTTGAGTGCAATTCTTGGCTTGTGCTTCAGTGTTGGTTTTTATATCCTTGCGTGTGGATCGGTCGGACGGGTGAGGCGGAATGACGTCGTCGAGTTGATGACGTCTTTGCTGATAGCGGAACTATGCGGCAGCAAGTTTTTAATTTTACCATAGTGTCGGGCGATAGATTGGCCTCTGAATGGAATTGGACTAATCATTCAAAGCTCACCTTGTTTCCGGAGCTGGAGGAATTGTGGCATTCAAAGAATGCGAGATCGCCTACACTCTCGAATTTTGTCATGTCAGGAAAAGAGTATTTCATTGCTTGCTAGGTTCATACTGATGATTGTTGCCGTAACGTCATGAATGCTTTTTCTCTCCCAAATCACTCAGCCAGCCGCAATCCGCGAACTGCAACCCGAGCCCTGACCGCCACACCAGCACCAACATCAAATTCCTGCTCGAGACCCATATCAGGAGCCCCGGCCACATCCGCATACGGAACTTCGTAGCTACCAGCCTCATCCTTTCCATTCATCAGCGTTAGCTTGAAGCTCGGGGGGTCGGCAAGCGCGTCGGCCGTGATGGGGAATCGGAAGGCTGAGTCAAAGGAAGGGTTGAAAATGTCTGTGCCTGGGCTGTAAGTCTTTGCAGGAGTGATGAACTCCTTGTCGCCCCATATAACCTTGACGCTGGGGTTGAGCTCATCGCGTTGACCCGAGAGGCCGGAGACGCCGGCGATAAGCACAGTGGCAAGTCCACAGATTTGTCCCTCCTCTTGGCTCTCGGCCGAGATACTGTCGGTTTCACCAACAAAGTTGAAGAACTTGGCCTGCAGCGTCACCCTGCCCTCGGTGGGCTGGCCCTTGTGGACAAGATTGAGCTCCTGGGAGCCACCGGCTAGAAGAAGCTGCTTGACAGTCGTGGTAGCGATGCCAATATCATCGTCACCACCGAGATCGTCGTCATTCACGTCAACAGTGATGCGCTGGTCGTAATCCGTGACGAGAAAGTCGTGTGTCTCGTTCCACTCCGGATCATGGCTGTTCTTCTGAGTCGAAGTACGCCACTCCTCCTCTGCGCCGACGGTTACATCGCAATAGCAGTCAGGAACATCCTTGACCAACTTCTGCAGAAGTCGCTTGGCTCCGCTCTTCTTTGGGCCCGTGATCCCGGTAGCTTGGCCAATCGTGAGGCGAATGACACCGAGGTGGTGTTGGAAGGTCTTGAAGTAGTCGTTGGAAGAGTCGAGCTTGACAAGGAAGCGGTTGGGGAGGACCGCCATGGAAGAAATGATGTTGAGAATGACCTTTCGAACGGCCTTGTCGATGATGGAAAAGTCGGCAATGTTGGCGGCGTCAGTGAAGTCGAGTTCAAGAGTGGGTGGGTTGATGAATGCCACCTGGGCGGCTCCAATCTGGTGATATTAGCATCAGTCTGTGGACAGCGTATTGATGTGGCTGGTGTTCATACCAAAGGGATGACGTTGGTCAAGGGGCAGAGCAAGACTGACAGTCTTCCCTTCAACTTGACATGCTCGATGCCCTGTGAAGTTCATATCCGGTTAGATAGAGAGATCAACCTCGTTCGGAAAATAGTGGATACTCACAATCTTGGGCACCATGCTGCCTTCGAGCTCAAAATCGCACTTGCCGTCCCAATCCAAGTCCATGTCAAGCTTGATACCTTGGAGGTCGGTCTTGTGAACGTCAACATGAGAAAGACGGAGGGGAGTGGGCCCAAAATCAAGCTTCACGAAGCGTAGCGAAGAGAGAGGACCAGGAAGCGTGGCATCGAGTATGGGCTCGACTATTTCCTTGATCATTCTGCCGCCGGCGACGTTGATGTTGGGCCATAGCTGGGCGATGATGTCGTTGAGGAAGCCTTGTTAAATGTGAGCCATATGATCCGGGGACGCGCACGAGGAATCGGGGACTGTGGAATTGTGAACATGAAGACCGGAGGGAAGTGTCCCACCTGCGGATTCCGTGCCTCCAGAGGCGGTCAAGGTGTCAACAAGAGAAGCCATGATGGATGAGGGCACTGAGAGCGGGTTGAGGGCGGTTCGATTGATGAGCTGGAAAAAGGATGCAGAAGAAGAAAAAAGGAAGAAGAGGATCTCAAGAGAGAACAGAAATAACGACTGGAACAAGGTTATGATGCTACGTAGGAGGTGATTAAGAGTGACGATGGAGCAGGAGGTGTTGCGGGGTTCGGGCAATGTTTGGTGCCCGCTTATCAGCTGATAACCGTTGGTCGCGGCCTGAGGCACTGACGTCATTGTTTATTCACGGACCTGCCACGTCGCGCAGACGCGTTGACGTCACATTCGTCACTGAACATGATCTGAAACGTTTAAAAATCAGGCATTGGCAGAGTCTAGAATAATCTAATAGTACGTATATATTATTTTCTTACAGGTAAATTAAGTTAAGCGGCGAAATATTATGGAGCTTAAGATAGGATAGTAATTAGAGTTTAAGTATAAGTTAAGAGCTAAGATTTAAAAATAAAAACTTTATAGAGAGATAAGGTTATAGATAGAAAGCGAGATAAATAAAAAGAGTAAAAAAAGCTTAATTAAATATTTTTTAAGTTATTTTTATATATTATATCGCTACCTAAAGCCGGTTAAGAATACTTCCTATTACTTCCTCCACGTCCTACTAATCAGCGCCTAATAATCTCTTTTAGTATTCCAAGGCACTTATCACCTTCTGGTCTACCGTTTCAGGTTCGTCAACGTCAATCATTTTGACATCGGCATTCTGGGTTTCGTCAATAGCGCCACTGCCGTCTTTGTCGGTTTTCTTGATGAGCCTTGCTGGTCGGCTGCTGAAGAGGCGCTAGTATTTCTTGACTGGCTCTAGGAAGGATACAAGTAAGGTCTTCGTTAAGGGGTTGTCAGGTTGGTGCCGCGCGGGCCGTATGTTGACGGGCTTCTGCCCTGTCTGGATTTCAATTTGTTTGTCCACAGCTGCGTTGCTATCCGCTTCGTTGCCATAGAGGTCGGTCAGCTTGCAGGGATAATCTGAGACTAGGTAGGTAAACCATTCCTGTCTAGTCTCTATGGCGGCGGCCCCTAAGTCGGTTGCCCATTAAGTCTGTCTCTGCACGAGGAGGTCGCGGGTGGTTATGTCGGCGGTAAGGCCGGACCTGACTTGGAGAACCCGCGGGATCTTGCGTGGATCCACTCCGAGTTTCCGGGATATATGGGTCCGGATTGCATAGTCCTTATGGGTCCTGGCCGGAGATTCGGCGTCCAGCCGGATGAAGACGCGGAGATTCTCTCGGGGTGGGGCGCCTGCAGTCGGTTGTCCCTGGTGATGAGGGGGCTGTTGTTGTTGACGTTGTTGTTATGGTGCACTTGTCAAGAAGATTAGTGCCGTTAGGGCTACTTTAACATCTGCATGCCAAGGAAGTAAGATGACAAAGGAAGGTCTTTCTCAGGGCTACCAGATAAAAATACAGCAATCTAGGGTAAGAGCAAAGAATAATCGCGACTAGTGAATACGGTATAAAAGTGAACTCAGGATAATGTCTTGATGAGCAAACGGCTCCTTATAAATAAATCTTATATAGTAATAAGGCCTAGACCGTGCGTAATACAACAATGTCCGCAACTACTATCCGCATATTAGCAACTATATGATTGTTTTGTCTGCTCACTTTCCCCCTTATTCGGTTGGACTATGTGCGCCAAACGACCATCCGGTCCAAGCCTTCCTTTTATTAGCTTACCCCTCAAAATCCAAGCCTTTAAATCTGGATGTCGCAGCCAAAGTCATGAGAGAGGTGTTTCTTTCATTCAACTAGCCTGAAAAACGTGTAGCTGTAGCTTATTCACTCATGTATTATTACTCAGCTTTCCGAAACAGGCTCGTGAGACGCAGTGAAGGGAGCGGTCCAACCTCAAGCACGGCACATTATACATGTTGATGGAATGGCTCCCTACAGAGCCTTTCGATGGGGGATTGCAATCATTCATCTCTCATCATTGACGACATACGCCATGACCAATGAGACCGCTGCCCGCCGACTTCCTTGGCTCACTCAAGAACTGCTCCTCTATATCGGCAGCCTATACCGCTGACTTCTCATCTCGCCGCCCTAGGCGGCTTCACCCTCAGGGGCCGGGGGCTGCTCAGTGGTGGGGTTTAGCGGTTTTTGGCCGTAGACCATGTGCCTGGGAGATGTCAAGTCAGCACTTCCCTTAGCTATCTCTTGTCGAGAAACCCACATATCACCAGTACCAAGATGCTTGGGATTCCGCAGAATGGTGCGCATCTGGGCCACAAGGACTTAAGACTTCCTCGAAACTCCAACCGAGAATCTGCCTAATGGGGTACACGGCGAGCCCATCCACGCTTATATCTATATATAGGCCGATAAAAATGACCTTGCTTCTTGAGCCTTAGGTCCTTTGGCTAGCCGGCAATCGGGATTGTGTACTCCTTGTGCACAATCTTTTTGAAGCCTGCCTTCTTGGCAGATTCCTCTAGGATACCATCACACACCCTAAAGGTGCGCCCGATCTCGTCACCAGCGTCGTAGAAGAGATCGGCCCACTGTGTGAAGGTTCTCATGATCTCATTAGCTCGTAGTTCGCAGTCCCTGACCACAACAGGTCAACAGCAGGAGCGCTCACGTGTTCTCGGCCACCGAGCGGCGTTCTCGCATCTCAGGTGGATATTGGGCTTAAGGTGCTGGAAACAGCCGCCAAGCTTTAGTGCCTTGAACATTTGCCTGTATGGCTTTGGGTAGTCATTAAAGGCATCGGTTATGTAATAGATATGGATGAAGTTGAATGATTTGGGCTTAAAGGTCTAATCTAGCTGGGCGTTGTCGATTTGGAACTTGAGGTTTGGGGGGACCCAAGAAGGCTGGATCGGCGAGATTCTCGGTGCCGATGACCTCGGCCGAGGGGAACATGTCAGTTATGTCGCTTTCGTGGATTGTTGGTAGGGTTGCTAGACCGATGAGAAGCTATTGACATGGCCCAGATTCCTGTACCGGTTCCGATGTCCAGGATGCGCTATGTGACGATGAGTACATGCACGGCTTGGCGGACAGACGATGTTCTCTCACCTGAGGGTTGTCTCCGATGGGAGCCTTGTACAGCTTGTCGTCAAGCATCATTGTCAGCCATTCATGTCTACAGGAATCAATTTCAGCAGCAATCACCTAGTCGCCATTCCAGTGAGACTTGCGCGACGTCAAAGGCCTTGACGTGCCCGTCATCATTGGGAGTCCCGGGCAGACGGTAAGCAGGGACCAAGCATCCAGGCGCGAATTCTTCTTCACCAGTGATCAGTCGAGTTGCTCCGTGTTCAAAGTTGATATATACGCTAATTTAGTTTAGCAACCTACTGAAATTCTATATTTAAGCTGCCTCAATTAATATATAACTCCTATTAACTTATCCTATTAGCTATACTAAACTTTTTACTTTTTATAACTAAAACCTTCCTCCTCCCGATAGGCTAAGTTACTAATATAACTTAACTTCTTAAAAACCTTAATTACCCTCCTCCTTTAGTAATAT